>LT636046.1:0-19788 GCA_900128565.1 Stramenopiles sp. TOSAG23-6 | reverse complement strand
GTTTTGAAATTTAAATATGTTTCTGTTATGTCTGGTGGTGTGAAAGCTTGTATTTCTCTTTTACAAAAGAATCCGAAACTTGCGGAAATGTGTGGTTTTGAATATAGTAATGAAGATAATAAGAATAAAAGTAATGAAGGGAAATGTAAAACTAACAGTAAAAGAATATCACCTACTGCTAATAGTAGTAATAAAAATAAGACTGGTTGGGGAAGTAGTTTTAATCATTGGGCACGCAAAGCTGCCGTTGGACTCAAGGCAACGGCAACGGCATATGGTAAACACGTTGCAAATATTGGTACAAGTCAGCCAATGAGTCCTCTTCAATATGCTTTGGCTTCAAGTGCATCACAAGCTATTCTTGTCAGTCAAAAGGCTAAAATAGCATCAAACAAAGCCCAGAAATATGTATCTAGCGTAATGACAAAAGATGAACGATCTCGTCAAGCTTTGGCAAAGTTGAAGTTATCTGGTTTATGTAATGGTTCAGAAATGATTCTATATAAAAAGATAGACAAAGATGGTGTGACAAGATGGGTATCTTCTATTCCAAATTCCAAAATATTTACTTGTATTGAAATATATTCAAAACAAATGAATGATATGAATAGTGAAACGAGATCAAAGGATGCTACAATGTTATGCCAACATCAAAGTATAAACAACGAAAAGATCATTGTATTAACACCTAATAGAATTTTAGTGCTTTCATCGGTTGCAACCCCAGATACTGATAATAATAATAATAATAATGATACTTTACATTGCTCTGTTCAATCGAATCACCATCTAACACAATTGAAGAAGTTAACATATAGTAAAAAGGTTCCAGCACTTTTGTACATTCACTATAGACGTCTTGATACTACTATTCATGAGAATGATAATGGAATAAAACGACAAAATGCGATGAAAGATTCTATATATAGCATGTTTCGTATGCGCGATAGGGTTAGTGCTAATAAATTAATTTTTAGTCTACGTAGTAATCTTCAAATTTTACATAATGGTGTATGAAACAAAACTAAAAAAATAAAGACAAAGATAATAATGAAAAAAATGAATTAACCTTTTATTTACTAATCAACGAAATGGTTCGGAATGTACGCCTGTTGCATCCGACATACAATGTGGCCGTTTATGTGCTGGTCCACTACCAGTGCAAGGTATATTTGATAACAAACCTGTCTGTTCGCATCTAAATAGCTTTACCTCTCGAATAGCAAGCCACTTATCAGTCATTGAATCGGCATTCATACCAGTTATTAGTAGTTTATACCACCTGTAAGCTTCTGTATTACTAAAAGAATAAGTCAATTTTCTATCTATACCATAAAAATATTGTGAGCTTTGAGTATTTAAGTCAACAAAAGTACTATTATTATTCGAGCCTGATAAAGTCCATGCAGTGGGGTAACCAATACCATCAGCTATTACAGAATACTTTGTTATAATTTCTCGGCGTTCAAAATCATATTTTAACCAACTATTATTACTATCTGGTGTAGTAAAGTACCATCGCCAAAATGTGTTTTGGAAAAATATTTCAAAAATAAATCGTTAGGTACAAAATTTCGTACGAAAACAAAACGAATTTGAAAAAAAATAAAACAAACATGTACTTCTATCGTTATCAAAAGCTTTCGTCCTATGATAAGAACCATCGCCAATTTTTTCTACATCTTTTTCAACAACAACTCCAGGCTTCATTGTTGCAAATGTCATATCCGTGCATGATATCGGTGGGGGCAAATTTATTGTAAAATTTGCCATTACCCCGACACCGGAGGTCACATCAAAGTTAGTAACTGAGGTAATTGAGATATCAGCGAGTGGATGCATTATGAAAAAATATTTCAAAAAACAATCGTTAGGTACAATATTTCGTACGAAAAAAAATTAAATTTGAAATTCAGTATGAAAACCTACATAAGACCAAGCTGAATGTAAAGCATTTTTAAATTCATCCGCAACTGTATTTGTTGTTGTGAAAGTTACATCGTTGTATACATCCAATCCTACAGCAAGATTGGCAACTTGAGGATGCCATCCATGTTCAATCATTAAAAGAGAAGTGTGTAGGTTATCAACATCTGTAGTTAAACCTGCATTTATATCAGTAAGAAATGTACCTGAGGCAGCCTCTGGAAGCCTTGTTTGTACAAGTTTTGAAATATCTGGACTTAACTTTAATTCTTTTCGACCAAGAAAAGTGCATTTGATCGTCATGTCTATACTTCCAGTTCCTTCGCCACTCCATGATGGTACGCTAGTTCCATCTGTTAACTCAGCATAAATACTATTCCATGCAGAGCAATACTTATCGGTTGGCGGAACGCATCTATTCACGAAACAAGCTCTGATTTGATCCATGTCATCGCCAACTTCACAGAAAGCCTCGTCTTGTCCATGATCACCTGCGTCGCAGAGATAAACATTTTGATAGCATGATTCTTGTTTGCCTGCTTTTGAAGTTGTGGTGGTGGAAATACCACAAGCGTCCAGGTCATCATTCCGACTCGTTTCCATGATAGTTGTTACTGTAGTTGACATACAACAACCATCATTAGGGTCGCGTTCGTCCCAACTACAATTACCTACTCCACATAATAAGCCTGGTTTACACTCTGAATCTGTATCACAATCTCCTTCTCCAATATCACACAAATTACTTGTTGTACAGCAACTATTGTTACCACTTACTAGGTCTATATGATTACTGTCGCAACCACTTGTTGACGTTTTGACAGGTGTCATGAAACCGAGTATCAAGGTCGAAATAATTACGCGATAGATGTGCATTTTGATCTTAAAGATCAGACTTTTGAGCTTTCGTACTATTCGATTCAATTGTATTTATGTAATTGAACTTGTCAATTCAACCTAATTTAATTGAGTTTAGAAGTTTCCAGAAAACAAGCTATATATAAGCAGTTACAATGCCGTTGTCATTTTGTTTATGAAAAATTGTACGGATTTCGTGTTTGTGACTACGGTTACATATATACTACTATATCTACAATTCGAGTAAAGATCTCCTTTTATATATACTTATACAAGTTGTTCATTTCATTGACGACAAACTGAGATTTTCTGATCTAATACAAAGACAACGATTCCCTCATTGAAAATATAATACAAAAACAAGGTTATTTGTTTGTATACAATGTCTTCAAATAGACAGTATTCAAAAGATAAACATGTGAGAAATAAAAGTAAACTAAATGGCAGGAAAAAAACAAGAGTAAATGGTTTTTCATCGTCTAAAAGTTCACTTTTTTCATTCGATAATTCATCTACGACTAACGGTAATTTTTCTCTACCTGTTAGAAAGAATAATTCAAAGATACTTACCTCTGGTTATGCTTCGGCTGCAGCTGTGAAAGCAGACCCTCTGGCCGTAAAGTTTGAGAGTAATAATGATGCTGACAGGTCACCGCGTGTTACAGGAAAAACTCCCCACACAACACTATCCATATTACCAGAGAATGAAGATGAAGCTAAAAAGGATGAAGACGCAAAGTTTTTAAACCAAAGAGTGATCGTTCCGGGTATGAGCGGAATTGACAGTATTGCATTTTTTGCTCAAAACTGTTCTAACACTCATCCAACAAAGTTTCTTCATTTAAATCGAACTGACGTTGGACATAAATTTCGACCGTATGACTTAACTGTAGTAGAAGCGAAGAATATAAATACGTTAGATCATTATACAATGTCGGAAGAAGGTGTTGTACATGTACAACATGGTGAGCCATCAGAATTTGTTCCATTAGCTGAGTTTATGCGCCACTCAACAATTTTTAATGTGATTTCATCCATTAAATTTTTCCGACTTTATTTTGCTGCTAAAACTTTCCGCCGATGGTGTGAAAATGTTCGATATAATATATACTGCGCTAAACGTAAGAAGCTGGAAGATAAACTCTTTTTAGCCAACGAAACTTTCTGTGTTCCTCTACTTGACATTAATAAAGCTTTGGTGGGCATTGAAGACTTGAATTTAATTGGTGAAGCAAAAGTTAAAGCTTTACACTCCAACAGTTTTGCCGAGCTACAAGAAGACGTTCGTGCTAGTTCTGTAAAACAGTTTGAAAGTATCACAGAGATTGCATATGCAATACTACGAGGTGTCTGTGTTAAAGCACAAAAAACGCATAAATCTTTTGAAAAGAATGAACAATTGACGAATTTAGATGATCGAGCTATAAAACTTATGTCTATGACACAAATCCGTGAAAACGCTGAAGCGCGTGTTACTGCACAAAAACGAGCTAGACATGAACTAAGTATTCTTGGTCGCTATATACGTTTAATCGATTACATTTGTATACAAAAGTTGCTAGTGCAGAGTATTGTGACTGTAGAGCGGTTTTTAAAACATTTAAATGATAAAAATCGCAGATCCGGTATTTTTGAAATAAGCTCAAATTTTCAAATGTACACTGAAGAAGAATATTTATCGATACAGGCACAGATGCAAAGTAGTAAAGAAAATAATGAAGGTGGAACTGATGCAAACGAAAATAATGATGAAAATAATGATGAAAATAATGATGAAAATAATGATGAAAATGGTGATGAAAATAATGATGAAAATGATGATGAAAATGGTGATGAACCTAATGAAGTTAAGCCTTACTCTGGTGTTACTGACAACTTTGGTGCATTTCCAATATTTACACCCACTAAAGAAGAATTAAGTACAATGGTTAAAAAAACAATTACTGAAATGGTATCCATGGTAAATTCCGTTCCACGTGTCGTCTTTTCTAATCCTTTTAAGTCGCATGCACAAGAATGTATGACAGGATCAGCCGTTGATCTACAAAGTTTACTTCGACAAAATCCCAGATTTCGTAAAGCAGTCGAAGAAATCGTGAAAAAGGTAGAGTATGATTTCAAAAATGCTCAAAATTATACATCTACGTTTGATGTTATAAAACCCGTCTTTCTCGCAAAATCGGTAGGCATCATTTTTCCCGATGCAGATGCTGCTAAGCAAAATCCATTGGCTTTACAAAGTATAACGGAATTTCTTAGTATGGTGTCCACCTGGAATTTGGAACTTGAAAAAATGAAACCTCAACACGTTTGTGGGATTTTATATATCGAAAGTCGCGAACTAAAAAAGAATCTTGCTCCTGCGTTAGAAGATGTTATGTTAAAACTCACTGATGTGTTACAAGAAATTGCCAGAGATCAGTGTAGTGAAACTCTAAAAAGATTTAGTTCATGTGTTGGTACTTTACAAATGGAGCCACAGACATTAAAAGATTTTGCAAACTATATCGAGAAATGTGCCTCAAGTCATGTAGAAGCAAATTTATTGATGAAAACCACTGCAAGCCTGGAAAAAACATATCAAATCTTAGCTCATCATCAAGTCAAAATCGATGCGGATGCAAGCGTTGTATTGGATGAACTTCGTAAAGTAGAAGGACAATACACTGATGTTACATCTGATTCAGAAAAGTTCACAAATGATCAAATGTCTCCAATGAAACTTGCATTAGAGGGACAGATTTCTCGTATTGTCCAAAAGTCTGAAATATTAAATAAAAGATTACTTGGAGGATGTGTTGAAGATCCCAATGGTGAGTTTGAAGTCGTTTCAAAAGAATTAGATATAATAAGTCGAGCAATAACTTCTATTCAAGATGAATCTTCTAATTTAAAACATTACTCACGATTAATGACAAGTCAAACAAATGGAGATTTAGTGCCAAATAATGATGATGGGGGTGATACTGAAGATGAAGATCAGGAAGATGTTACTGAATTTGATTTTAGTAGTATTGATACTATAGTAAACAACTACAAACAACGACGTAATCTTTGGGATTTGAGGGAGAAATGGCATGGCTTATTTGTCCATGCAATGAATGACACTTTCACAACTGATGTAAACGTAGATGAACTAGACCAAAAGGTAACACGAATATTCAAAGAATCTTATTCATTCGAAAAACAGCTAGGAAATTTAGTTAGTTCAAAACTGAAGAAACAATTGGAAGATTTTCAACAACTTATGCCTGTTATTTTGCTTTTAGGCAACCCACGAATGTTAGACCGACATTGGCAAGAGATATTTAAAGCTATCGAATACCAAGGTATGATGGAATCATTTACTTTGACTGATTTACAAAAATGTGGTATATTTGCACCAGAACAACTGGAAGTAATTGAGAGAGAAAGTGGTCGAGCTAGTGGAGAAGCACAATTAGAAGATGCACTTCAAGTTATCGTACAGACCTGGGCAGAAACATTATTCACTCTGATTAACTATCGCGATCAAAACAATGTCTTTATCTTGGGCTCGTTAGAGGAAGTATTTCAGCTCCTTGAAGACAATCAAGTTACGTTACAAACTATGCTTGGATCAAGGTATATTGCGGCAGTCAAAATGCAGATTGAAACATGGTATAAGAAGTTGAATTTATTAAGTGATACATTAGATGAATGGGTAATGTGTCAGAAACAATGGATGTATCTGGAAACTATATTTTCAGCTGAAGATATACAAAAGCAACTTCCCGCAGAGAGTAAAAAATTCTTTCAAACTGACAAAGAATTTCAAGGATTAATGAGACGTACAGAAAAGTATCCCAAGGTAATTGATGGTATAGCAGAGGGACCGCGGACATTGCAATTATTACGACGTTGTAATGCCTCTCTGGAAGATATCCAAAAGTCTTTGGAAGCATATTTAGAGACAAAACGTTCGGCATTTCCACGATTTTACTTCTTATCTAATGATGAATTATTAGAAATATTATCGCAAACAAGAGATCCAAAAGCAGTTCAGCCTCATTTGTGTAAGTGTTTCGATGCTATGGCTCGATTAGATTTTCAAAATGGAACAGAGATGCATGCCATGGTATCGGATGGCGCTGGAGAAGTAGTGACATTTTCAGATGTTGTAATGGCTGAAGGTGCAGTAGAATTTTGGTTGCTAGATATTGAAAAAATGATGAGAAAAACTTTATATGATATTGCTAAAGATGCAATAGCAAAGTATCCATCATATGAAGAAGCAATTGAGCGTGATACATGGCTAAAGGCGTATCCAGCACAGATTGTTCTTGTCGTTGACCAAATATTCTGGGCAAGAAATTGTTTCAAAGCTATTAAAGATGTTGAGGCTGGTGTGGATCAGAAAGCTGTTTCAAAGTTTTTAGAATATACTGTTCGACAAATTAATTTTATGGTGACCATGGTGCGAGGCAATTTGAACAAAAATCAACGTATAATGATGGGTGCATTAACAGTCATGGATGTACATGCGCGTGAAGTCCTTAAAAATATGGTCAAGAAGGATATATGTAGTGTAACTGATTTTGAGTGGACAAAACAGCTGCGGATGTATTGGGACTCTGAAATTGATAATTGTGTTATAAGACAGACGAATACAAGGTTTGTTTATGCTTATGAATATTTAGGTAATGGTATGAGATTGGTGATTACACCTTTGACTGATATTATTTATATGACTCTCACCGGAGCTGTTCATTTGAGCTTTGGTGGGGCTCCGGCTGGTCCTGCAGGAACTGGTAAAACAGAAACAGTAAAGGATTTAGCAAAAGCATTAGCCATACAATGTGTTGTGTTTAATTGCTCCGATCAATTGGATTTCCGTATAATGGGGCGTTTCTTCTCCGGACTTGTTCAGTCAGGGGCGTGGTCATGTTTTGATGAATTTAATCGTATTAATATCGAAGTTTTAAGTGTCATTGCTCAACAAATAATTACTATACAGCATGCAATCTTAGCAGAAAAACCTGTGTTTGAATTCGAAGGTAAAATGGTTAAAAGGGCTAGTAATTTTGGTGTATTCATTACTATGAATCCAGGTTATGCCGGTCGGACGGAATTGCCTGATAATCTAAATGCATTATTTAGACCTGTAGCATGTATGGTTCCAGATTATCGCATGATAGCAGAAATTATGCTCTTTGCGCAAGGTTTTGGCGATGCGTTCAGATTAAGTAATAAAATGGCACAGCTCTACAAGTTAAGTAGTGAACAACTTAGTAAACAAGATCATTATGATTTTGGTATGCGTGCTGTAAAGTCTGTACTTGTAGCAGCAGGTAAACTCAAGAGAAAAGAACCAGATACTGATGAAAATTTATTACTTATTCGGGCAATGAGAGATTCTAACTTACCAAAATTTCTTGAACGCGATGTACCCTTATTTAATGGAATAATTAAGGATTTATTTCCAGGCATTGATGTACCATATGTTGACTATGGTAGTCTTCAACGTGCTATTGAAAGCCAGAGTAAATTGGCAAATTTTGTACCTCTACCATCTTTCATTGCAAAAGTAATTCAGATACACGAAACGCAAACTGTAAGGCATGGAATGATGGTTGTTGGTCAAACTGGTTCCGGCAAAACGGCTGCAATACATATGCTTGCCAAAGGACTTGGTGAACTCTTTGATGCTGGCATTGTAGATGATATGTATAAACAAGTTGATTTGTATACTTTAAATCCAAAGAGTATTACTGCAGGCGAGTTGTATGGTCAATTCAATGAATTGACTGGAGAGTGGTCTGATGGTCTAGTACCAAAAATGGTACGCCAAGCTTGTCGTGATGTCAGTGACGGGCATAGAAAATGGGCTGTATTTGATGGACCTGTAGACACGCTTTGGATAGAAAATATGAACACAGTATTAGATGATAATAAAACACTATGTTTGGCGAATTCAGAGCGAATTAAACTTGCACCATCATTACATATGATGTTTGAAGTGGAAGATTTAAAAGTTGCTTCGCCAGCCACAGTGAGTCGATGTGGTATGGTGTTTATGGAACAACAGCATATTGGTCATATGTCATTAATATCTCGATGGAAAATGAAAGGCCCGCTTGGAAATAGACCAAAAAAATCTATGAAGAGTAATGAAATGAATGAAAATGATCATGAGCAAAAAACAGGTTTGTCTTTAGAATCTGAAGTTGATCCAAATGAACCATTTGAGACACACATTGATTTCTTGTGTGATTTGATGAACAAATATGCAGATAAAATGTTAGATTTTATGTATGAATTTTGTAAAATGGGAATATTTGGTTCAAGAATGAACATGATACAATCTTTGCTGAATATTACAACATCTGTATTGAAAGATAACCAACAAAAATTGAGCGAAATGGTCCCAGGTTCAGCAGAAGTTGAAAATGCCCTTCTCCATATTTTCGTATTTGCTATATATTGGAGTATTGGTGGTAATACTGATGATAAAACCAGGCCAAAATTTAATGAATTTGCTAAAACAGAATTAATCGACAAATTATTTTCAAGTGGATCATCGAGTTGTGTAGACAATGGATATGACTTTTCCCCAAATTTAGTCAGTGCAAATGGCTCACATGCAATGCAATGGTTATCGTGGAAGGAACAAACAAAAGAGTATGTATTTGATATTGCCACGCCATACTTTGATATCGTAGTACCTACTACAGATACTACACGGTATAGATGGTTGCTAAATACGCTAGTGTGTAACGAAAATCATGCTTTAATCATGGGATTAACAGGGGTTGGTAAATCAATGGTGATTCAATCATTGTTCAATGATTTAGTTGCCACTGGGAAGTTCACGTCAGCCACAGCAAATTACTCTGCGCAAACTACACCTAAAAATTTAGTTTCATTATTTGAATCAAAATTAGAAAAAAAAAGGAAAACACTCCTTGGTCCTCCGTTTGGTAAAAGCATGTTGTTTTTCATTGACGATTTGAACATGCCCCAATTGGAAGAGTATGGTGCGCAACCTCCAAACGAACTTTTACGCCAGGTTATGGATGGTAGCTTTTGCGATATTAAGAAACTATTTTTTAAGAATGTTGAAGGCTGTACATTTGCATCTGCTTGTGCACCACCTGGTGGTGGTCGAGCTGATGTAACTGCGCGTTTGACGCGTCGCTTTAATCTAATTTGGATGACTGATTTGAGTGAAGCATCTATGGTAACCATTGTCAATGCAATATTAGAAGGTTTCTTAGGTATTGTTTCACCTTCTTTGGTTGAATTTTCTTCAAAAATTAGTTTAGCATCAGTTGAGGTTTATTCGTCTATAAAAGAAGCACTATTGCCGACCCCACAGAAATCCCACTATACATTTAATTTACGTGATTTGAGTAAAGTATTTCAGGGAATTCTAATGTCATCTAAAGAAGTATTTTCAACAGAGTCAGGTTTATTAAGGCTATGGTGTCATGAGGAATCTCGCGTCTTTCGTGATCGTTTAGTTGATGAAAATGATCGTGGTTGGTTCAATAAAAAAATAGGTGAAATGTTATTAAAGTACGCAGACACAGAATGGGAGATATCTGCATTTTCAAAATTAATTTTTGGAGATTTTGAAACGGCAGGCACTGGCCAAGATGATGAACGGCGTGTTGTACCTTATGTTGAAGTAGAAAATAATAATGATAAGTTAGGTAATTTATTCACAGAATATCTTGAGGAGTACAATATTACATTTCCAACAACCATGTCATTAGTATTTTTTGAAGATGCAATCTTGCATTTAGCTAGAATTAGCAGAATACTTCGTCAGCCTAGAGGAAATGCGTTACTGGTAGGTGTTGGTGGAAGTGGGCGTAAATCACTTACGAGATTAGCAACATTTGTAGCACAATATAAATGTATAAGTATAGAAATCACTCGCGGATACGGCTTTACTGAATGGCGAGAAGATATAAAAACGTTGCTCATGACAGCCGGTGCAGATAATAAACAAGTAGTATTTTTGTATTCAGATACACAGGTTGTAATGGAAAGTTGTCTTGAAGATGTAAATAATATACTAAATAGTGGTGAAGTACCTAATATATTCGAATTGGATGAAATTGAAATGATACTTACAAAGGTAGAAAAAATGTGCAAAGATCAAGATATTGAAGCGACTACTACCGATGCAAAAATGGCACATTTTGTAAACTGTGTTCGTGAAAATTTGCATATAGTCTTTTGTGCGTCGCCGATTGGTTCATCCTTTCGCACGCGATGTCGTATGTTTCCTTCGCTTGTCAACTGTTGTACTATTGATTGGTTCAGTGCCTGGCCAGCTGATGCACTGTTCAGTGTAGCAAATTTTTTCTTGCAGAAAAAGGGCAATGAGTTAAATATAAATAATGTTGTAGAATCATTGTGTCGTATGGCTGTAAAAATTCATCGTAGTGTAGAAACAAATACAGGAAAGTATTTGGCTGAGGAGGGAAGGTATAATTATACAACTCCCACATCATATTTAGAATTGATTTCTCTGTATACTACAAAACTAGGTGAGGCTAGTGAGAAAGTAACAAATGCTGTTTCTAGATATCAATTAGGCCTCAATAAAATTGAATATGCAGAAGGAATTGTTAGTGAATTACAAAAGGAGTTGAAAATTTTACAACCAAAATTAGCCAAAGCTGAAAAAGATACAAATGAACTGTTAGTACAGCTGAAGAAAGATCAAGTTGTTGCTGCTGAAAAGAAAGCTAAATGTGAAATTGAGGAAGCTGCAGCAGCAAAAGAAGCTGCAAAAGTAAAAACATTGAAAGATGGTGTTCAGGCAGATTTAGATGAAGCATTGCCAGCATATTATGAAGCTATTAAATCCTTAGATGCTTTAGATAAAAAGTCTTTACAAGAAGTGAAATCGTTTGCTAATCCACCGATGCTTGTTGGCGTAACATTGGAAGCTGTGTGTGTTTTGATGGGAAAGAAACCTGAGTGGAGTGAAGGTAAAAAGTTACTAGGCCAAATGGACTTCTTACAACAGTTAAAAAATTATGACAAAGATAACATCAAAAAAAAAACGATTAAAAAGCTGAATAAATATATTAATAGGGAAGATTTTACTGCAAAGGATGTTTCGAATACATCGAAAGCAGCAGCATGTTTATGTATGTGGGTGCTTGCTATGCATACATATGATAGAGTTGCGAAACAAATAGGCCCAAAGCGCGAAGCACTAAAAAAAGCAGAGGAAGAATTAGAAGTAGTCATGAATGAGTTGAGGGCAAAGCAAGCATCTCTAAAAGATGTTATGGACAAGTTGAAAGAACTTCAAAGTATGTTTGAGAGTAGTTTAGCAAAGAAAGCACAATTACAAAAGGATAGTGAGCTCACAAAGGCGAGACTTGGACGCGCTGTCGAGTTAACTGGAGGGCTTGGGGGGGAGAAAGGCCGATGGGGGGAGAAATTGAAAATACTTGAAAAAGATTTGAAGAATCTTATTGGTAATATGATGATATCTGCTGGTTGTATCGCTTATATCGGCCCATTTACTCTGGCATTTCGTAAACAAATGGTTAGTGAATGGGTAAATGCGGCAAAAGATATTGGCATACCCGTAGACCCAAATTTTGACTTGATTCGTATTCTCGCTGATCCAGTGGAAGTAAGACAATGGGGTATTATGGGTTTACCAGCTGATAATTTCTCAATAATGAATGGCTTATTTGTTACGCAAGGTCGCCGATGGCCTTTAATGATAGACCCACAAGCACAAGCTAATATATGGGTGAAAAGAATGTTTAAAAATGATCTAAAGGTTATTAAATTGTCAGAAGCAAATTTCCTTCGGACACTAGAAAATGGTATCAGATACGGCAGTCCGGTGTTATTGGAAAATGTAGAAGAAGAGCTGGATCCAGGTTTAGAGCCCGTACTATTAAAACAAACTTTTAAAAAGGGTGGACAAATATTATTGAGATTAGGTGACAGTGACATTCCATATTCTCCGGAATTTCGATTTTTTATTACAACAAAATTAGCCAATCCCCATTACATGCCAGAGATTTGCATAAAAGTCACAATTATTAACTTTACAGTAACACCAATAGGTTTGGAAGACCAATTGTTAGTTGATGTTGTACGTAATGAGCGCCCTGATTTGGAAGAGAAAAAGGATGAATTGGTGCTTGCGATATCAGCCTGTAAAGCTGATTTACAAAACATTGAGGATAAAATTTTAAAGCTTTTGAGTGAATCCAAAGGAAATATTTTGGACGATCAAATTTTAATAGACTCATTGAGATCAAGTAAGATTACTTCAGATAAAATTAATAAGACTTTAGCTAGCGCTGAAAAGACACAGGAGGAGATTAGTTTGACTCGTGAGACATACAGAAATGTAGCCACTCGTGGTAGTGTGTTGTACTTTGTAATTGCTTCTTTGGCTACAGTGGACCCTATGTACCAATATTCTCTACAATACTTCAAAGCATTGTATAACAAACGAATCAGAGAAAGTGAGCCGAGTGAAATATTGGAAGAACGTTTAAGTATACTCATAAAGGACATTACCTGGTCGATGTATGTAGGTGTGTGCCAAGGACTATTTGAAAAGGATAAGTTAACATACGCATTTGTTATGGCTGTCCGAATTGCTCAACAGCTTGGCGAAATTTCGGATGAAGAATGGAAAGCTTTATTGGTTGGTGCTCCAGCAAATCAACCTGCAGAAGAAGCAAACCCATTTCCAGAGAAGGGGCCTAAGTGGTTGACCCATAAAATGTGGACAGAAATGGTCCGATTGGGTGCTACAATTCCTGCCTTTGATGCAAATGGTGATGGTCAAATTGATGATGATGACTCCTTTGCGAGGTCATTAATTGGTGAAAATGAAACTGCTGAATTTTGGAACAAATATGTGACGGAAATTGAAAATCCTCATGAGATTGACTTGTGCTCTCCTTGGAATGAGAAGTTTTCACGATTTCAAAAAATTATTATTTTACGAACTTTGAGACCTGAAAAACTTGTTTTTGCAATGATGGAATTTGTTGGAGTGACTTTAGGTAAAGAATTTCGTACTAGTCCCCCATTCAATTTAGACATTGCTTATGATTCAAGTGATTGTAAAATGCCATTAATATTTATTTTAAGCAGAGGTGCTGATGTAATGGATGTTTTATTGAATTTAGCAAAATCGAAAGGTAAAGATGGCCCCGATAATTTAAAGATCGTTTCATTGGGACAAGGTCAAGGTCCAATTGCTGAAAGTTTAATGGAGAGTGGCAGAGATGCAGGTAATTGGGTATGCCTACAAAATTGTCATTTATCCGTGTCATGGTTACCTCGTTTAGCTGAATTACTAGAAGGGTATGCTGCATCAGAAGATTGCCATGAAGATTATCGATTATGGTTAACATCCAGTCCAACACCAGATTTCCCGGTTCCTGTTTTACAGAACGGCGTTAAAATTACAAATGAACCCCCGAAGGGACTTCGCATGAATTTGAGAAGAGTGTTTTTAGATATGACGGAAGATGAATTCGAAGGATGCACAAAAATCAAATCCTGGAAAAAGTTATTATTTGCGACAGCATTTTACAATGCAATCTGTTTAGAACGAAGAAAATTCGGTGCAATTGGTTGGAATATTCCTTATGGCTGGATGAATTCAGACTTCAAGACAGCTGTAATGCAGTTAAAAAGATATCTTGAAGAACAAGAAAAGATACCTTATGAAACATTGAATGTTTGTGTAGGCGTTGTGACAATTGGTGGACGTATTACAGATGATTGGGATAAACGTGCCAATGTAAATATATTGAGTCGCTATTATTGTCCAGATGTTATGAATGATAGTTACAAGTTTAGTGATAGTGGGCATTATTTCTCTCCACCTATAGGTACTTTACAAGACACGCGGAATTATATAGAAAATTTACCACAAATGGAATTGCCAGAAGCTTATGGGTTACATCAAAATGCAGCGATTACATTTCAACATAAGGAGACCCGTGGCATTACTAAAACATTAGTAATCATGGAAGGTGGTGGATCAGGTGGAGGTGGTTCAAATGACTCAGTTCAAGCTACAGTGATTGGTATTGCAGATGATGTATTGAATCGTTTACCTGAGCCTTTCGATATTCGAAACGCAAATGCTGATACTGTAGCAGTCATAGAAGATGGATCGATGAACTCAATGGGTGTGTTTTTATTGCAAGAGGTATCAAGGTTTAATGATTTAATTCTTGTTGTTAACAAATCGTTGATTCTTTTAAAAAAAGCAATCAAAGGATTAGTAGTAATGAGTGGAGAATTGGAGAAAATGTTTCAATGTTTTTTATTTCAAAAAGTTCCAGTATCATGGGAAGAAGCTGCATATCCATCGTTAAAACCATTAGAATCATGGATTAAAGACTTTTTTGAACGTTTAAAGTTCACAAAGTTGTGGCTGGAAAATGGACCACCTGCATCGTTCTGGTTATCAGGTTTTTACTTTCCTCAGGGATTTATGACTGCAGTGTTGCAAACACATTCGAGAAAAACAAAAATAGCAGTTGATACTTTAACATTTCGTACAGATGTCAGCAATATATCATATAAGGATATTACACCAGAGATGAAAAATATAGGTGTTTATATCCATGGATTATATATGCAGGGAGCTCGTTTTGACATAACAACAATGAACATGACCGAAAGTAAAAAGGCCGAGTTATTTTTTGAAATGCCTGCAATACAACTGATTCCCACAACCTTTACTGAATATGAGAGAATCACAATCCAAGCATATAGGTGTCCTGTATATAAAACATCCGTGCGTGCAGGGACACTAAGTACTACAGGTCACAGTACAAATTTTGTTGTACCATTAGATATTCCGTCTGAAGTACCGCAAAGTCACTGGGTAAGAAGAGGTGTTGCATTGCTTTGTATGCTTGATGATTAAAAAATTGAATTACTTGCTATATTTGTTTTTTACTTTGATTTTACACGAATTCCATCCGATTTTCATTTTCGAATCTGATATTTTTTGCCCCGGAACAACAGAAACACGCGCCTTCTCGGTGTTCTTTTGCGTAACTACCTGTATTAGAAAGTTGTAAAATGTATCGCTTTGGTACCATTCATAAAATACCATTGCTATGTCGTGTAAATGGTATTCGTTGCGTAAGCATTATCCCTCCGCCGCATCAAGGTGATTTTTTTGACTTAGACCTCCACTTAAAAAAAAATGAAGCTAAAGGAGATAATGAGGATATCCAGTATACAAAGGAAGTGTCTGGCCCTGGCCCTCACGTCCGATACGAGTTGCGCAAAACGTTAATTGCTAAAAAGGAAGGTCGTGAAATACTCACCGATCCTTTATATAACAAAGGAACCGCGTTCCGCCATGGAGAACGTGATCGTCTTGGTCTTCGTGGTTTGCTTCCTCCTCGGCGTTTTACGATGAAGGCTCAAGTTAAACGTATTTCGGAGGTTCTAAAAGACGAGGAGACTCCACTTCGAAAGCATATATTTTTGAATGAAATCCACGATCGAAATGAGACTCTTTATCATCGTGTGTTGGTAGATAATATTAAGGAATTAGCTCCAATTGTTTACACTCCAACAGTCGGTGAGGCTTGCCAAAATTTCGGCATTCAATTCCGACGTCCTCGAGGCATGTATTTCTGTACTCTTGACAGGATGAACATGGCGTCAATGATGCACAACTGGCCTTCAAAAGACGTACAAGTTGTGGTTGTAACTGATGGAAGTAGAATTTTAGGTCTCGGTGACTTAGGTGCTAACGGTATGGCAATTCCTGTAGGAAAATTAGCACTATATTGTGCTGCTGGTGGTATTGCTCCTCACAGAGTTTTGCCAGTACAACTTGATTTTGGTACAAACAACGAGGAACTTCTTCAAGACCCTTTTTATTTAGGATTGAAGCACACGCGTGTTACGGGTGATGAGTATTATGAACTTCTTGATGAGTTTGTCAGTGCTGTTTTTAATCGATACCCGAATGCCTTTCTTCAGTTTGAAGATTTTAGTAGTGATAAAGCTCAAATAATACTCGATCGCTACAGGAGTGAAAGACTTGTGTTTAATGATGATATTCAAGGAACAGGTGCAGTGGCGATTGCTGGTATAATGTCAGCATTAAGATGTACTGGTCGTTCTGTAACTTCTTTGAAAGATCAACGAATTCTCATTGCTGGTGCAGGTAGTGCTGGTATTGGTGTAGCCGAAGCTTTGATGAATGCAATGAAACAGCAAGGTCTCAAAGAACACGAAGCAGTAGAACAATTTGTAGTATGTGATGTGAATGGTGTCCTTTCAAAAGATAGCAAACATCTAAGTTTGGCACAAAGCCGTTTTGCTAGATCTGACAATTTAGCAGGAATGTCGCTCAGCGACGCTATGAAAGAACACAAGCCATCTATATTACTTGGATTAAGTGCACAAGGGGGTCTATTTGATAAATCTATCATCAAAACAATGCATCATAATACCGAAAGGCCGATAATATTCCCACTTTCAAATCCAACATCAAAAGCAGAATGTTCTGCCGCTGATGCCTACAATTGGACAAAAGGATCTTGTATATTTGCATCTGGTTCTCCTTTTGATCCTGTGAAAATGAAAAATGGTACTATTATGACACCGTCACAATGTAATAATATGTTTATCTTTCCAGGTTTAGGTCTTGGAGCTACTCTGAGTGGTGCTAAGAGATGTTCGGATAAAATGGTATATTCTTGCGCGGTAGCCTGTGCAGAATCCGTATCAGAAGATGAACTTAATAAAGGTATGGTTTTTCCTGATTTAGATCGAATTCGAGAAGTGTCTTTAAACGTAGGCACAGCTACTGTTACAGCTGCTGCAAAGGAAGGTTTAGTTACTAAAATGTCTTCAGATGATGTTTTAAATTGTAGAGAAATTTTAGCGAGGAAAATGTATGATCCAATGTACGTACCTATAACTGATAATGTATATAATGTGAAACTTTAATAATAAAAATTGAAATAATTTTGTTTTGGTACGAAAGTTTCTATTTTTTATTTTCATTTTAAAACGGGTGAAGAAATAGGATATCCATTTCATAGAAGTATAATATATAGAGCTATCATTTAGGGATACTATACATACCAGCAACACACTCCAACTTTCCATCATCCACAAGTGAATCAAGTAAACATTGCAATTGCTCTTCTGATTTCGTGTATCCGGTTGTCACAAAAATTTTGAGCATATTATGTATTCTAAACATAGGTAATGCATCAAGAGAATTAAGCATACCCATGATATATTTCAAAAACGATTCATTTTCTTCACGCTGTTGTTGCTGAGCTGCTAATTCCGTTGCACTTATACCACCATCAACGTCAATATCACTTGGAACAGATGTTCTTTGACTTTCTGTCACAATCGACTCTACAATGGAATATACCTTTTTATTAATACCATCCCCATGCTGATCTTGAATTTCTAGTACAAATTGATTTACCCAATACGATAAAGCCCGCTTCAATAAATTTCGTCCATTTTGTTGACCATCAGTATGTGCTGTAAGACCAGTAAGTTCTGCTAATTCAGATAGGGTTCTTGATGATTTTTCACCAAAATGAGCAATAACAGTGGCCTGTACTGCTGTAACACGAAATGAACGTTTATGTCCAGCATTAAATTCCAAATCTAAATCAACCAAACCTAAGTTTTTATACCATGTAAGTTTACGTGGTTTTTTATGTACAGAATAATCCGTGGCGAAAGATGTAAGTGCTGCACTGCATACTGGATGCCAAATAAGGTTTGAAGAATGATCACTACTTTGTAAAGGTGGCCAAAAATGTTTAGAAATGATGGTAGCAGATATATTTTGAATATCGACACAATTATTAGAATTTTGTGTTTTCTGTGATTCACAATCAACACTAGTTATCATTTCATCATTATTTCCATTATCAACATTTTGCTGTTGAGATGATGAATTATTATTCTGGCCATTATTACACCTATCAGCATTTTTATCAATTTTATGCAAACCTTTATTCACTCTTTTAGAATCAGCAATATCTTTCAACATAATTTCACAATTTAAAAGACTATCTTCACCAAATCGCATTTTAAGTAATTCGAGAGTTAAAGTCTCTGCATCGGTTTCAAAATTAACTTTACCTAACAAGCGATCAGCAAGCATTAATCGATATTCATTTACGAATATTTCACGGGAACCGTATATATTAACTAAGATCGATATGACGTCATCATCGCCGACTGTTTCATCTGAAGTACCATTATGATCATTATGATGAGTATCGGCATCTATCGGGGCAGGAACCCAAAAGTCACCAGGTTTTTCACCTTCATCATCACTTTCTTCATTATGTTCAATGAGTCCACATGTATTTTGAAAAAATATAATTTGTACTACAAAAGATGTTAGGTATGAAATTTCCATGAACATAAATACATTTGACATTATATTAAACACGTACACGAACACTCAAAAAAAAAAAGTATTAACTATGAAATATCGTACGAAAAAACAAATGATTTTGAAATATAATGATGAAAACATACGCTCTGTCGCTGTTCTTCGAAGCTCCTCATATAATTCACCGCGATCAATATCATCAGTTAACGAACCCACAATACAACCAACATGTTTTTTGGAAAAATATTTCAAAAAAAAAATCGTTAGGTACAAAATTTCCTACGAAAAAAAAAATTAAAATTTTAAATTAAAAAAAAAAAAAAAAAAAAAAAAAAAAAAAAAAAAAAAATTAGGAAATCAAATATACGTGAACTTTTCCAGATCGGGTTCGAGACGCCAAAAATTTCTGATTTTGAACAGCATTTAAAGTATTTCGAATAATAAACAACTCAGCACGTGAGTTGTCATTCATCACCCAATCATCGCAAGAATAACAATGACACCATTTTTGATTACAATTGAGTACAATAGGATGACCAGTTTTATTATAATGTTCCATAGCCTGTGTAGTGAATTTTTTTTTTTTTTTTTTTTTTTTTTTTTTTTTTTTTTTT
>LT636045.1:0-19801 GCA_900128565.1 Stramenopiles sp. TOSAG23-6 | reverse complement strand
CTAAATACTTAGAAGAAGATTTGCGAACGCAGTTATCCCCACGTGAAACCTACCATCAACTAAGCCGAGCTGATACTATTCTATATTACATAAATACACTCACTACCTCCTTATTAGAGAATCCATGTACTTATTATGCTATGGAGGATATTCTTAAGAATCAAACATCACTTCAACTAGACTTCAACGGCGCGAATTTAATCAGAATTTAACTTTGCTTTCTGAATACAAAAACTACAAAAAAAAAACATATTTTCCAAAAAAATGCGTCTGTATAACATTAAAAAAGAATATACGACAATGTAGCAAAAAACAGATGTAGTACATTTTAGATAATAATGGTCAAATTACACTATACTCTTTAACTTTATATTTAAAAAATTTAAATCTTAAATTTGTGCTGAGAATCCTAGACCGAGTTTCAAAATACCGGGATACACACCGACACGAGCTACGAGCAGTTAACAAGTCCGTTATTAATTAACGTTTCATCAATAAAATTTGTTATTGAACCCATCCTCGTCCATCTTTTACAAGGGCTTGAAATTCAAGTTACATTTTTCTTTTGAAATCTGTATATTTCAATTTGATTTCAAATGCGGCAAACGTTGCTTCTTTTATTTTGATTACTTACTCACGGTATTGCACAAGTCTTACTCCTCAATATTATCTACAAAGTTCAAGAAACGCCTTAGATTATTACGATAGTGATGACTTCGTTGAAAAAAGGAACTGAAGACTACGAAGGTCCAACTGGTTTAGAGTGGCATCTTCAAGGTCTTCTGAGCGATATTCCTGCAAGTACCCAAATAAAGACAATCAAAAATCATGTAAAGCTTGTTTCAGAGATCGTCACCCAGTATGGATACGAATGCACGATTCCAGTAGTACAAATGCTGAAGACATAAGTTTGTGTATTGGGGATATTATTTCTTTCTCTGATCACACGGGTGAATTGGAGATTGAGTACGTTCCTGATGCACATAATGAATGGAAGAAGGAACGGCAACAAGCATTGGAAAACTTTAGAATATATAAAATTATAGTTATACAATCAATTCAACGTGGTCGAGCTGCTCGTAAGAATTTTGCAATTATGAGAAAAAAACATAGAGAGAAGATAAAGTTAGAACAGACTAAATTGGTCAAATCGGCACTTTCATCGGCTGCTATGGTAGCAAAGGGTGCAGCGGTTTTTGCTAGTGTAAATTTAAGGCGTATCTCGCATATCCTTATAGATGTCTCAGATTTTGAAGATATTTTTGCTTGGGCAGATGATCAATTAGATAAAGTTAGCATAGATAATATTTCAGTGAAAGATGATCAATTGGATAAAGTTAGCGTAGATAATATTTTAGTGAAAGAAACTATCGATGATGCGACAACAGTTGATGAAAGTTTTACAGCAGATAAAGTAAACCTAAATGTGAAAGAAAATAGTAATATAAAAGTGGAAAGTAGTAAAGTGGTTTTTGATTCAAAAGAAGATATGTCATACGTTGGTGATAAGGCTAAACCCGATAACGACACCGGTGTACTCGAACAAAAAGTCAAGAATGGTATTTCCAAATCAAATGGTAAAATGAAAGCTCAAAGCAATGAACAATTTCAGACAAATGATTGTGCTCCCAAATTTGAAAATGAAAGCGATGAAAGAAAATTTCAATCTTCATATAATCATTTATCTGATGCATTTATTCATCATAGAAAACGTGTTATAGCTGCAATTAATAATTATAAATCCCTCATGTCGCGACCTACAGAAACATCAAGAAAATACCACCGTTGGTTGGATCATAATGTAGTTGGGGTCGTCACAGATATTTTACATTGTCCATATAAAGTAGTAAAAGTGTATACTGTACCAGGCAAGCCTCCGTTACCCCCACCCCCGCGACCACCAACTCCGCCACCTCCAAAGGTTGATAATTCTAAGCTTGAGAAAGAGATTTCAACTGCTGCAGCCAAGGCTGCGTCGGCTTCGGTAATTTGTGCTGTTGATGCAATGAAATTTTCGTCGGTAGCACACTTTGCAGCGTGTGTGGCAAGACACCAAGTAGCAATCGATAAACGCGCTGCATTGGTTAAAGAATTGAAAACTCTCAAAACAAATGCTCAGAAGAAACGAAAAAAAGTTGCTATTAAAGAAGCAAGGGATGAAGAGGCATTATGTTTATCATTAAGAGAAAAGGCCGCACTTGTAGTTGCAGAGTATGCTGGAACACCAGACACGCCTCCGAGTGAAAATCAAAGTGGGGGGCACGTTGAGAATTTATCGTCAATGGAAACAGCATCGACAAAAAGTTCTATAAATCCCCAAAAACAAAAGATTGAAAATGCACTCCGAGAAGCAGAAACAAATGAGCGACAGAAAAACGAAGAAATTCGTAAAAAACGCGCCCAAAAGCATGCAGAGGCTCGAAAGAAGGCTCGAAAGGATCGTTTAGAAAAGAATAAACGTAAAATCGAACAAAAGAAAGAAAGGGACCGGCAAATTGAAGAAAGTATAGCAACACAAAAGGTTGGAAATGGCAGATCTAAATTGGCAAATAAGAAAAACAAGATGGCTGCAGAGCTACGAAAAAAACGTAAAATGCAAATTTTGGGTATTCAGTCTGTTATCGATACACAATCAAAGTCTTTACCAATGCTACAAAGTACAACAGATACAGATCATAATGTGAATAAATTAGAATTATCTTCTGCTGCTTTCAACAAAGAAGACCCAAAGGAAGTAAACAAATACAAAGATAAAGATGAAAAACATACTTTGTTGCCTCCATCATTGACAAATGAAGGTATCGCAGAAATTCCAATGCATCAAGGTTTGCGACCACTTACAGAGAATGAAAAGACACTACAAAATTTACAAAATGCAGAGAAACTTAATGATCAGGTGTCGAAAACGCTTTTGAAACATATAGAAAATAGTGAGGGCACTAAAGGTGGTATTGAATCGCCAATTATTTCATTTAAGAACTCTAATGAAACATCCCAAGATGTTTACATTCAAAAACACGGGAAGGTCAAAACGCCAGAAGAGAAAGTTCTTAAAAGCGATACAAATAATATATTGGGTCCCTTGTCAAATTTCAACAAGCAAAAGATGGACGAAATATCAAAATCTCTTGAAGCTCATAAACTATCACAGATGATAGATGTCAAAATTGCTATGCGTGTAAATGAAAGTAACAGAGAAATCAATGAAGAAAATAAAGACACTAAAGATATGAAAGAGAGTAAGCACATGGACAAAGAAGAAACATGTGATACACATTCGATCCCTCAACTTAATAATGAGTTATACTATTGGGGAGATGGTTCTCCTACCGAAATAAATGGAGGATGGTGTGAAGATGACCGAGACAAACCATTATACCGCAAATTCCGATTCAATCAGTGCTTCAAAGCATCAAAGCCAAATTCTACATTTAGTAGTATATCAGATATTCCTGGGTTCCAAAAAATAGCAGAAGACGACATTCGTGCGATTTCTCTTCGGAATGATCTACAAAGATGGGCAAGATGCGGAAGTCCATATTGTAGACTTATTTTCAGCGTCCACAATAGTTTTTGCATTGGTTTAACTGACGAAGAATTGAAAACTCGAAGTGATAGATTACGAAATTGTGTGAAATTACTTTGGAGTGAGTTAAAAAAAGCGAGAGAACATAAAGCAATGCTTCTTGAAAGAGGTTTGATAGGCGATCGAACAGTCGCGGCAACTAACAAAATAAAATCAATATTAGAGCGTATAAAGTCTCATAAACATGAAATGATTCAACCGAGCATGTGGTGTCCTTACTGCGGTTGGAGAGCAGGTGCGGATGTAATGGAAGATCTATAAATAAATTTCATTTTACACATTGTACCATTTGGAAATAAATATATTGTTATAAAATCAAACAATAAAAGTCGGTGTCTTTGTGCGCAAAGTACCTCAAATGATCTAGCACTTATTTCCTAACTGTAACTGAGACTCACATTTTTGATCTAGAAATGCTACATCCAAGTCCAAGTTGATCAAGAAGCCAAGCATAGTCAAATGCCTTTTCTTTGTATTCTTTGTATCGATCACTTGCACTAAAATGTCCAGCACTCATTTCAATCTTTAGTAAAATTGGTCGTTGATTGTATTTATCTACCTTAGTTCCGTTAGCTATTGCTTCACGGCGACTCTTACTGGCATACCTTAATGCATTGACCCATTTCATAGGTTCCCAATATTGAACACGTGGATCATGAAGACCACCAGTCGCTAGGATTGCTGGGTATTCGACATTCTCTTTAATATTTTGAAGAGGCGAGTACGATAACATATACTCATAGTATTTCTCTTCATTTGGATTACCCCATTCCTCCCATTCTTCTACTGTTAGTGGAATGCTTGGATCACACATCGTAGCAGCAGCATCTACAAAAGGAACACCTGCAATGCATGCTCTGAAAAGTTCGGGTCTGAGATTTACTACAGCACCCATAAGTAAACCACCAGCACTACGACCTTCAATGGAAAGTACATTAGGATTGGTAATATCTTTCTCAATAAGGTGCTCAGCACATGCAACAAAATCAGTAAAAGTATTTTTTTTGGATAAATATTTCCCTTCATCTTCGTACCACCATCTGCCCATTTCTCCTCCTCCACGTACATGAGCAATTGCAAATACTAAACCACGATCAAGAAGACTTAGTCGAACTGCACTAAAATATGGATCAATACATATGCCATAACTTCCGTAACCATACAGATGTAAAGGTCCAGATGTAATGTCATCTAATGAATAATTACCTGTTTTACCGGAGAAATTTTTGACACGTAGATCTCCACGCATTACAAGAGAGATCGGAACTTCACGACCATCTGATGCTCTTGCTATTGTTTTCATTGAGACATATAATTCTTCATTGTATAAGGGCACCTCTTTCGTTTTGAGAACTACTAAATCACTTCCACGCATATCAAAAGAAAATAATGTATCAGGTTTTGTTAGTGATGTATAGCCAAGTCGAAGATGATGAGTATCAAAAACTCTATTCCTGGAACCCCAGACATCACAACTTTCTTCGGGCATTGTAACTCCTGTCAATGACATCGGTGTATTGACTCCAGTCAAAGATACAGTCCAACAGTGCTTAAAACCATCGCAGCGTCCATAGACAACGAGCCAAGATTTGAAACAATGCAAACCTGTAATGTTTGTATTTTCATCATAAGGCAATATATCACGCCAGGTATCGGTCGACGAAACTTTTGGTGGATTTTTTGGATCTATAGACGATCGAAATGTACTCTTCTCTGGAAGTGGTGCAACACTTATTTTAAAGTTTTTACAACCATCCTTGTTTGAACGAATTATCCAACACCCTTCTGGATTAGAACTTTTGAGATAGACATGTGATGCTTCATATTTAAGCCCTTTTTCACGACTATGAATGCATCTAAATGAACCACATCCAGCACCTACTTCTGTCGAACTATCTTGACGAAGGTCAAGTGCATGAGTTTCCCACGTTTCTTTGGATGCAGTCTCACACAAAAGAAATTCACCAGACTCTGTTTTTGAAATACCCATCCAAAACATTTCATTATCATCTTGTAATAACAATGCATCAGATGTATTAGAATAGTCCCCCCCTTGATTAACATTGTGTCTCCAGCATTGGAATGGACGATGTGTTTCGTTGCACACTGTATAGAAAATAAGACTATTGTCAGATCCCCACTCGATAGATCCAGCTGTTTTCGCCACTCTATCAATAATAGAACCAGTCGCTATGTCCAAAATTTGAATTTCATAGTATTCATCACCAGAAAAATCTACAGCAACGGCGAGAAGAGTATGATCTGGGGATGGTTGTAAAGCTCCAACGTGACAAAAATTGTGACCTTCAGCAACTTTATTAATATCCAAAATAACTTCTTCTGGGCCACTTGTTGAGTAAATGGATTTTACATCATCGAGATTTTGATTGGCAACTTTATACTGAGCCTTCTTGCGACAATATATTCGATAGGATTTGCCCTTAACAGTTCGGGAATAATATAAATAGTNCCCCCCAACGATATGGGTGTTGCTCATCTGTCTCTTTGAGGTGTGAGAGATACTCATTGTATAAACACTTTTTCAGGCTACCCAATTTACGTGTTTCATCGATGTAGTTATTTGTATATTTGTTTTCCCAATCCAAATGTTTCAAAACCTCCTTGTTATCGCGCTTATCCGATCGCATCCAAAAGTATGGATCATCCAACTCCCGAGGAGGAGTCATAGGATTTCCACCACGAATCTCACCAGGTACTTTACCAAATAACACAGTATGTTTTTTGCGAGGTGCAATTGGCTCAGTCTCAAGAAGGTATCGTCTGTGTTCCTTTCGTGAAGCATGCAATGCAGTCATACCTGCAGTTGCAGCAGTGAATATGAGGGCCATTGCAATAAAGAAAGTAAGATTGAAAAAATAATATCGATTCAGAAACACAAACACTGCGACTGACCAGTACTTGGTACCAAGTTGTATTCGCTACGTATCCATTCGATCAGTCCAATTTCTAGCTAATTTATAGGCTAACACAGTCGCAGTCAAACATCAAAAAATATTTTTTTTATTCAATCAAATCGTGTGTGGTTACTGGGCACTCTTTTAGAGAACTTTCAGAACTTTCTGAATTGACAGAACATCATAATGGTTTCTCTACAGCCTCCACCTTCAGAGAGCGATTTGGTAAATGGTCATGATCCCAAAGAGGTTAGGTATGCTAGGGAGTGTGTAGAATACAAGCCTCGTTACCAACGATTCATTGTGGATAATGGTAATTTCGACCGTCAGTACTCTCATTTATATGTGAAGCGTCAAAATACATTGGGGCCACTTGTGATGAAACAAGCTAAAGCTCTTTGGGAGAATGACGCTAGATCTATGAAACGCCGAAGTTGTTTTATGGATTCAATTATTGGGCCTGAAAAGACTGAGCAATGCTATTATGTATTCGTTGGTGCGATTTATAAACAAATGAAGAAGAAGCCTTGTATCCTGAATGAGATTGACCCAGATCCAGCAGTGCGTTTGAATATACCAGAAGGATCGAATTTTGCGAGTGATGACGACTCTCTTGTTCTTGAAGATGCTTCAGGTCGTATTGCATTAACTGGTGCAACTTTACCCGTTGGTAAATTAGTCACTGGAGTGATGTGTGCAGTTAGAGGTAGATTGCAGAAGGACGGAAGTCTTTTAGTGTTGCCAGGTAATGATGGTATATGTTTCCCTGGGCTTCGACCACAACTGTCACCATCAATTAGTATGGCTAATCGTAAAGGAAAGCAAATTCTACTTGTCTCTGGAATTTCGATGGGAGACACGGAACACTCATCTTTGATGACACGCCTTTTAGTTGACTTTGTGACAGGTCACTTAGGGGGTGAATCCGAAACTTCCACTGCCGCTCAAATTGTCCGTGTTGTTGTTGTTGGTAATTCCATATCAAATTCAAATACAGAAAACATATTGAAATCCAACTCAAAAGCAAAGTTTGGAAAATCTGTCAAAAAGGATTTGTCGCCTATAAAAGACGCTGATGCAATAATATCTGAATTGGCTTCCTCTGTACCAGTTGATGTTATGCCAGGAAGCAGAGATCCAACTAACTACGTCATGCCACAGCAACCATTACATGCATGTTTGCTTCCGCGTAGTAATCGATATCCGACAATGAACGCCGTCACTAATCCATATCATTGTGAAGTTGCTGGTATTTCATTTTTAGGTAGTTCTGGACAAACTGTAACAGATGCCTTGCGATACAGAACACCTGAAAATAGTTCGAAATCACCGTCACCTCCCTTGCAGATGATGCAGGACATGCTTGATTGGGGACACATAGCACCAACAGCTCCTGATACGTTGGGATGTTTTCCGTTTTTATTGACTGATCCATTTATACTAAAACATTCACCACATGTATTTTTTTGTGGTAATACACCAGCTTTTGATACCAAAATTGTACAAGGCGAATCTACTGACTTTTCTGGCTCTAATAGTGGTAATATTTCTATCCGTGTAGTTTGTGTGCCATCATTTCGAGAAACTGGAGTAGCTGTATTGCTCTCATTAGATACTTTAGATGCAACGCCAATTTCATTTGGTTTTGGATGCTAATTTAGTTCTCATTAGATACTTTAGATGCAACGCCAATTTCATTTGGTTTTGAATACTAATTTAGTAATTTGTGAAAATATTTACTTAGTTTGTTGGGATTTGAAACTATCCAATGAAATATTTTAATTTGATGTTGGTAGTTCGTCATGCAAATATACTTATACATAATATCATTTTAAAATGTTTTACAATATAAATTGGAAAGATAGAAAGAAATATATCTAATCATTATGAATTAAGCTTTTTTTGGGGTAGTATTTATTGTGTGGTAGTGTCGAAGTCATCATATACTTACTCTTTCATATGTATACAACCTAAAATTATCATAAATAAAAATCTCAAAATCCGCTAATTCGCTTCGTTTGTTTAGGTTAAAAATTGTTTTTGGTCGGTCAGGCAGTTTTCTCGAGAGGGAGGAACTAAAAAAAAAATGTATACAAAATTCTATAGTTAAATAATTGGTCAGCTGACCAATTCGAAAAATTTGCATAAACGAATGTGCTCTGTCTGACTCTATTAAGAATAAGAAAGCGCAGTACAATATACTGCGGAACGATGAAGTATAGCGCAATACTAATTATCTTATTTGCAGTGGGTTCAACTGATGCCGCATCCAATGGTGAAAGAGAGAGTGGAGCAAAACGTGGAGCTCCTGCTGGTGTAAACGACGCGGAGCAAAAAGCATTACAGGGACCGCCTAAACGCTTGCGCCGCGGAGGCACTCTCGAGGCCGAGGCCGAGGCTAAGGTTTTAACCAAGTCTCAGATGGGCGGGCATGATGTCGTCGACCTTGACAAGGGGTCTCTACCTGACCCTCAGTCGACTCGTGAGACTTCGCTTGGACCAAATGTATATGTGCCACAGAGTTCTATCAGTTCTACCGTTTCTGTCGGTTCTGTCGGTTCTATGGGTTTTTCTGGCCTTGGCGTTCGTTCACTTGGCTCACTTGGCTCACTTGGACCAAATTCATCCTCACCACCACTGCCTTCCGCTTTTCCTCCTCCTCCTCCTCCTCCTCCTCCCCCTGGTATGGGCCTCCCTCCTCGTCGTCGTGGTATGGGCCTCCTGGCCCGGTTGAAAGCTTCTAGTCAAGCACAACCTGTGGTTGCAGGTGCAGTAAACTGGGCAGTAAAATCTTCTTCTTACGGTTCTTACGACAACGTCTTGGAACAAATCCCTGCTACAAAAGATGCCCAAGTGATCATTTATCTTCTTGATTGCTCAGGAAGCATGGATACTCGAATTGCCAAAGCTGTAAATACTATCAAAGATGGAATTCGCCATGCGAAGGAAAGTTCTCCAAAAAACACAAAAATCATGATTTTAACATTTAATGAAAACACAGGCAAAGCTGGAATAGACATTAAAATGAACAAAAACGTTTCTGATATCACAGATGATGAAATAAATGATTTTAACGCTTCAGTGGGTGGTGGAACTCCATTGTGGGAAGCAACATGTGAAACACTTGAAGCAATTACTACACCTGAATTTGTTAAAGTAATATCCATTACCGATGGTGCGAATAATTTGGAATATACGAAAACTGAAGACGACTTCAAAGCAGCTATCCAGACATTTAAAAATGCAAATGGATTGTTTACGAGTGTTACCATTTATGAGGAGGCAGCGCAATCATTCTTTGGAACTGGTGCAAATATTATGCCATCACACGACGGAAACTTCGGCCATCATGTCCGAATTGCCTCACTTCAATCGATTAATTCAATAAATCACTCGCTTGATTTTATTGACTCTGCTACAAATCACGTTCCAAGTATGAGTATTGCCTCTGCTGCAAGTCACGGTCCAAATCCATTCTCAGATCCATTTTCCCTGCCCGCCTCAGATCCATTTTCCCTGCCCGCCGCAGCAAGTACAACTTCTTCAACTTCTTCGAATGATCGTCCATGAAGATATTTCATTTGTAAGTACATCATTGAATAACACTTATTTTTAGATGTACCTTCTTAAAATTTGCACATACTATTTTGCACATACTATTTTGTACATAAGATAAAACGAATAATACCATATATTTTATTGTATCATATTCATAGAACATTTTTCCGTATCTAATGAATTCATCATATTTACATATTCAAAATCAATCACCCATCATATTCCCTTCGTCCATATTAACTATTGTTGCTGTCACTGATGGAACACCTATTGGATTTGGCCACAAATCTACAATGTTATTTTATATAAAACAAGTAATAATTTGTTAGACTAAACTTTTATGTGAAAAAAATAATATTTTTTGTTTTGGAATAAAATAAATAAAAAAGTTGAATTTACATACCATGAGGTGCTCCCATAGCATCTAAGGGGCCTGTTGCTTTTATTCCTGAATGATCACTTTCTGTCACTACTGGTATTCCTATATCCATTTTCGTTTTGCGATTCTCTCGCCAACTATTCCTTATATCTGGATTTATATATTGCTCTGATTTTTTATCTAAATCACTTTCATAATACTTATAGACAAATGGTTCCCGGTATTCTTCTGAATTTGAATACACACAGTCTTCATCGCTCTCTGCATTCTTATTATAATTAATGGCCTCCTCGTCATCACAATTGATACCTCTTTCTACAGAAGCAATAACACTTACACTGCTTAACGTTCTAATAGAAACAACACTTGTTTTTAGATTTGTCAATAATATAACTGTGGAAAGTAATATAAATTGCACAACTTTCTGAGATGTACGCTTTGGGGCTAACATACCTTCAGTAACGTAGTTTGTTTCAATGGGAAATAATGTTGAACAAAATATAAGCCTAATACTTTTAATTTGAGAATTTTTAGATACTACTAGTCTCTGAGTAATAATTTCAAATAAAAACTACCAAAATTCCCTTCATCGCAAACCTGCTAGGCTATAAATCGAAATATCGCGATCGATCGATATCGATATCTTATCATCTTATCGGCCAGTTCGTATGGCCAATCAATCATCAACTCAACTCAGTATAAGTACAGTAAAAAAGCCTGAGTTTTATTTTGAACATTGCACGCTAATCAAGTAATCTCTGCGGGTGTTGAACTCAACAGTGTCCAGGGAGGATCTTTAGAATTTATCAAAGTGTCTTAATTGGTAAAATAGCACTGGAAGAAGAGTCGTCGTGTCCTTTTTGAAGAAATGTCTAAACCTACTCTGACAAAGTCCCATGCGTTCAAACTTCATAAAATTATACCTGATATGGGGTCTCGTAAAGCAAGTTCACTTGCATATTGGTATGATGTTCAAAATAAGTGTGTTAATATTTACATTGGTACATACAAAGGTGAAATAGTTTGGTTTAAGCTTTCGACACCACAAGGTAGTAGTTGCCCTGATGTTGGTCTGGCTCGAGAAGTCGCTTCTGTGCTTATTAGTCCAAAGCGTAAACGAGTTCGACAACTCGAAGCAGTCAGTGGAATCCAGAGAATTATTGCTCTTTGTGAAGATGGTTGTATTACGGTGCGAAATCTCTTAACTTTAGATCCAGTAGAAAGTAAGTCATTGTCGAAGCATCAATCTGCAAATTTGTTTGTACAAAATAAAAGTGGTCCACCGTTATTCCCCCTGTGCGTTGCCGAAAAGAAAAAACTATCTCTATATGAGTATGCTCGTGGTCAATATCGATTTTTGAAAGAATTGCCAATTACTCAAACTCCATTGGATATGGAATGGTTAGGTGATAGCATTTGTCTAGGATTTAGGAAAGAATATTCAATTATTACTGTTAGCACAGGACAGTCTGTTGAGGTACCTGGTCTACTTGACGCTGACACTCCACCAAGAATGAAGTTGGTTCCTAATGAACAATTATTAGTTGTTGGCGCACCATCACTCGGTATGTTTTTACATTTTAACGCAACACCGGTAACACGAAATCCAATACAATGGCCAACTTTGCCTGTGTCTTTTGGTTACTGTGGGAGACATTTACTTACATTATACAGAGATCATATTGCTGTTTATAAATTTGACAATGGAGATGGTCAGATGCCACAACTTATACAAGAAATGCCTATTATTGGTACAGGTAGTGTTCTTGTGGATGGAGGATTTCGTGCATCTCATATGAATTCATCAAGTGGAGGAGGTTGTAGTCAAACTGATGGTTTTGCTTTTATTGTTGCGAGTCGGTCGTTATCATTCATTCAGTCAGTTCCGACAGATATACAAGTACAAACTTTGTTAGATTTAGATCCTCCACAAGTTGCTCAAGCAAGAAATGTTTTAGAAAATGAACGCGAGCAAATGGAGAAAAATAAACAATTTGATAAATTGTCTATTTGGAATACCCGAATTTCAAAATTTGCAGCAAAAGCTGCACATGTATTATTTTCTGCTTTACAATTTGATGAAGCAGCAAAACATTGGGAAGAAGCTATTGCAGGGGATATTAGTGAAGATCCTAGGAATTTAATTGCATTGTTCCCAGATATTCAACCTCCTGGATTTTCTTTTCAAAGAGAGAAAAATTTATCTTCAATTTCAATTGGTAATTCTGTAATTAATGATGGAGGAGCACGAGCGTGTCTTGCACGCGTATTGATATCACACAAAAATAGTGAAACGTGTCGTCGACAATTACGCCAACGGGGTGGTAATGAAGCTTTGACTTGTGTTGACTCTTCTTTATTAAAAGTATTAGTTCTACTTGTACACGAGTCTTCCAATCCACCTTCTACACAGTGGCAAAATGAACTTCAACATTTAGTTGTATCCAATAATTATTGTGATTTGATTTTGGTTGAAAAAATATTGCGACAATTTGGTTTAGAACACTTTCTTGCTCTATTTTACTCCACTCGTGGTATGAAACAGAAAGCATGCTCAGTGTGGGCGCAATTGTGTGATTCGCCTGAGGGTGCTGGATGGGGTGGGTGGTTGGAAGGGACAAGTGCAGTTAAAGCAATGTCGAATTATTTTTGTTCGAAAAATGTTGACCCAGAGTCCAATGGAGAAGATGCTAATTTAATTTTTCAATTTACTGCACCTCTTTTATCAAAATATCCGCAGGAAATACTTTCTGTGTTTATGTCACCCTCTACATCTGGTTTGAATCCAATGCGTGTTATAAAACATTTAGAAGGTCAACTAGATGGGCAACTTCTACGTAAATATTTGGAAAACAAACTATCTGTACAAGGAATGTCTGATATTGAATTGGGTACTCGATTAGCATTAGAGTATGCAACTCATGTCATTTCCCTATTAGATGATAATAGTCCTGAAGTTGTGGAAATACGTGATAAATTGTATTCATTTTTACAGAATGGAGAATATGACATTGATAAAGTCTTGCTCTATACAAAAGATACTAATTTACATAATGAAAATGTCGAATTATATCGTAGACAGAATAAACATTCGGAAGCCTTGGATATATTAGTTTGTCGTCTAAATAATATAGATGAAGCTGAAAAGTATTGTATTTGTTGTGGTACATCAAGTAATGAAGCTTTTATTATTTTACTTGGAATGCTTTTTAATACACAAGATGAAAACTCATCCATTTATCGTGAAAAGGCACTTTATATTCTAAAGAATAATACCATCAATCCAACTGCCGTATTACGTGTAATACCTGATGACGTTAAATTAGTAGAATTAATGGAATATTTCCAACGTACAATGCCTCAGAGATTCCATGATTTGAGACAAGCGCAAGTTCGGAAGCATTTAATGAAATATGATGCTCAGATTTCTGTTCTTGCTGAATTGCACTCCCTTGAAAGTAGAAAGATTGTTATTGACCGTGAGTCAACATGTTGTGTGTCAGGAGAACCTATTGATGAGAATATGGTATTTGCCGTATTTCCAAACGGACGTGTAGCTTTACATCATCACGTCCAAGGGGAAAAATTATATATTGACCCTTATACAGGACAACGATTTGATACAGCAATGCAGTTGGGTGGCGATTCTACACGAATCTGGTTACCTGGTACATCTGGGTGTAATCGGCAATAAAAAGAAAAATAATAAAGCAACTTTTAGAAAGATTTAGATTCGTCATAATATTTTTATTTTGTTAGCATTAGTTAGCCGTGACACGTGTCGGTTTTTGACACGACAGACACACGACAGCCACATGCGCCACACGTCCTTATCTGGTCAGACTGGTCTTATTGTCCTTGTGGTCAGTCTGAAACAATGGGAAACCGTAGAGAAACGAAGTTTAGCATGCTCATTATTTTAACTGTATATTTGCTTCAGTATAAATGCTTTGCTCATGCTGCACTTTCTCCTTTGTCCCCAAAAGCAACTCCTTTTATTCCAAGAGTTCCTGTTATTCCAAGAGGTGTGAACGATAAATTATCTCAGATTGTTGAAGAGATAAACACGGATTGTTCAGAAAAACAAGAAGACATTGAGAAGTACAAAGTTTTATTTGAAAACTCGATTAAAAAAATGTGGAAAGACGCGGAAATTGAAGTGTATGGTTCAGCCAAGTATGGGATGTATATACCTAGAGTCTCTGATCTTGATTTTGCTGTCAGTAGTTTTGCTGAAACATTGATTGAATCCACTGAAGAAAAGTTAGGGATTCTAGCTAAGCAACTGCAAAAAGATTTGGGACCAGAATCGTGTGAAATCATTTTAACAGAACATTCAATAATTAAGTTAGTTCTTTCGGATGGCATGCACATTGATGTTTCGCTACTGAAAGATGACAGTCATATTAAGGTTGCTCAAATAATAAGGAATACACTGAGTCTCGATGCCGATGTGAAGAGCCTATTACTTTTAATTAAAGTATATTTGCACAAAAAGAGGCTGAATATACCATACGAGGGTACAATGGGTAGTTATGTGTTAATTTTGATGATGCGATTCTTTTTTTTGAATACAGAAAAGGTTCTTTCTTTAACTCTCGGTGAAAAGTTAGTCGAGTTTTTACGAAATTTTGGTACAAGGAGTCTATTTATTGGAACCGATAAAATAATGAGATTTCCACGCGCGGACTATGCTCTACTGGATAGCAAGTCTCCATTGGATCCTCATTTTCACCATATGTTCATCCAAGATCCAGCTCAAGAAGTTTTGACCAACGCTGGTGCTTCTGCATTCAACATTCAAGAAGTACAAAAAGCATTTGATGAATTGTGTGAAAAAATATTGATGAAAGAGGACAAGCCCAATTTACGTACGTATTTTTTATCGCATACAAATACCAATAATGATCATCAACAATTAATTGCATCCCTAAAATTAGATGATACCAATCCGGGCATTAATCCAGTGTCAAAGACTAATATTTCAATAGTAGTATCGCCAAAATCGGATGAAAATGATTCGACTTTAAAAGAGTTTGCAAATCCCAAGAAAAGTGATTCGACTGATATTGCTACAGAAGTAAAAGAAGGACAAGATGTTCATCAAAAACTAGCTACATCTCTAAAATTAGATGATACCAATCCGGATGCTATTCCAGTGTCAAAAACGGATATATTAATAGTAGCATCGCCAAAACCAAATGAAAATGATTTGACTTTAAAAGACTTAGCATATTCGAAGGAAAGTGATTCGACTAATATTGGTTCAAAAGCAAAAGAAGAACATGCAGATTGTAGAGAAGCCTCTGCAACAAAAGCCAAAGCGGAAAACATTCCAACAGCAGATACTAAATCAACAAAGAATAGAAGGAGGAAAAGAAGAGTTCGAGGAGGTCAAGTAGTCATTCCATCTACTTCCAATACTCAAGAAGTTGTCGCTCTTCCGACAACGAAACCAGTAACAAAACCACCAAGGGCATCTCCAAGGGCATCTCCAAAATTATTGAATCCATATCGCAAGACTCTAATAAGATCATTCTTTGGTCTTTTTTTCAGTGTTTTTTTCTTTCTTGGCCCGACGGATTTACATGAGAATTTGACAAACGCAGATGTCATGCTTTCAAATGGAGTTGACGATGTTTCTCAAGATCCCAAAATTTTAAGAGTAGAGCCTCATTGGTCATACCCTCTGGAGGAAAGTTCCATGAAAAATATCAGTCCCACGAAACTTAGAATTGTGTCGAGTGTACAAAATCCTTATTTTCCATTTGTTAAGAATTTACAGCGTTTGTATAAAACACTCTGGGAAATTAATACACGTGGAGTGGAAGATGCATCAAATAGGCTCATATGTACCCATCTTAAAAAAGAGTTCCATTCTAGACAAAACATTAATCGGTTATATATTGACTTTATGAAGAAGGAGAGTATTGATCAAATGCCTACTCCTGCCGAAGAAAATTATCGTATAAAAAATCTTCGCGAACTTGCTAGGTCAGATCTTTTTGTCGATGTATGCAAAATAAATAAAAACTATGGAGGTATGGCGGGTTCACGGGAAAACTTAGAGAGGGGTGCTATGCTTATTGATGAAAGGATGGTGCGATGGGGTGACGCTGAGTTTTATTTAAAGTATCAAAATGTAAACGAACAATCCCAAATAAACTCCGACCCATTCTTTCTACGAACAATCCAAATGCTGCGTGAAATATGTGATCCAAAGCTCTTAAGTGAATTTAGTCGTGTTTTAAGCAATACCGAATATGACTTTCATGATATAAATGTGGATCTCGAAAAATTCATCTATCATAATAAAATGACATTTTTTTATGAAACCATTCGTGTAAGCAAAGAAGAATGGCAAAGCTATAACAAAGGATTGAGATATCTTGATAAAAATGTTGTCAAACATTATCGGAGCTATATGACAGAGAAAAGAAGTTTAATGAAAGAATTGAGAGACTCATTTGATGAAAGATTCCCTGGGGTTTTACGAAAACTTTCGATAAAAAAAACACGTAAGATTTTGCGGCAGTTTCATGACAATGTGGATAAGTATCTAATTAAAATACAGCATCAACATAATGACGAAGAATCCCAAGCGTTATCTAACTATATGACTAAGTTCTTCTTGAAATACCCAGGCATAAAAGTAGTGGGAATATCTCCTTATATTATGGTTAAGGTTCATAAGTTTATAGTATCTGCTTTACATCAAAAAAAAATAATTCTTGCACATAAGAATGGACTGCTTCATTCCCGAAGTTCCCGTGAGAACCAGAAGCATATAGAAGAAAAAATAAGAGAATATATGACGGAATTCGAAAACATGTTTCCGAAGTATCATCCAATACTGAGGCAAATGTCTGGTGCCGCTCCTACCTACCCCATTACGTATTTGGATGAAAAACATTGATTGTGAAACTGTTGTTTCGTTTTTGGAAAAAGAAAAGATAGTTGAAAATTGTTTATTATTTATGTCCAGGTTGCAATCATTATTACATATCATATTTGACATCGTATTGTTATAGTAAACTATTTCTTTTCGATTAGACTATTTCTTTTTGATTTTAGATCTTTACTCTGGGCAGCAATTTCTCGTTGAATTTGGATTGCTTTTTGTACTTGCTTTGCTCCTTTCTTTTCCTCTTCCTCACCACTCAGATTATTATTTAAATTTGGTAAATTTTCTTTAGTTCGAAAATGATGTAAAATATCTTCGAGTATTATTTTATATCCTTTACCTGTTTTCTTTGATTTTGATTGAAGATGCATCCATAGAGAACGAGACATTAAAGAGGCAAATGAAAATCTTTCAACAAATGGCACAGATGCAAGATTCGCAAGACCTTGAACCCAACGAACTGTGTCAACACTCGTCTTGTCACCAACACATTCGAAATCAAATGTGCGTTTAGGTTCTCGAACAGCGATTGAAAAGCAAAGCCATGGTAAACGATTGTCTCCATTCAAAATACGTTCCTTAAATAGGTTTGGAGTTCGCACACCATAGTGAACACTTACAATATTATCAACGTTGACCTTTTTCTTTACATTACTTTTGGATGAGCCCCATAAAACACATCTTCGGTTGGCAGAAAGCGTTACATACCGCTTGGCCGTCTGCTTTGTATTAAAAGCACTTTTCGACATATACTTTCCTATTTGCATAGTATGAATTGCGATGGCTACTGATTTTTGAGCTGCTACCGTACAGAGTTGAAGATGTTTATTTTCGACGCGCTCTTCAACTTTTGCAATACCGATTTCAGCGTTTTTACGACCTTCTCTTTCTTTTCGGGCAAGTTCCGCAGAGTAATTGTGTGAAAGGGCTTCTAGCTCAGCAGATTTATCTTTGCTATGTTGTTCTATCAACATTTTGATCTCTTTATCATGATTTATACTTATTTTTTCAATTTCATCTAAATGTCGTTGCTTGTGCATTTCTTCCATTTTTTCCAGCTCAATTTTGTGAGCAGCTTTGCACGATGATATTTCTGACATTTTATCTCCATTGTGATAATCCGCAATTTTTTCAATCTCCTTCACATGCTCTGCTTTCAGAGTCGCTAATACAACATTATGAACCTTTTCTTTCATTTTTATTTCACGTTGCTTTTCTTCAAGTACACTTTTGTGAAGATCAGCAATTTTTTCTAATTCAGTTGATTTATCATCAAGATATGCTTTTTTAATATTTTCAACCTCTTTTTTATGTTCATTTTCAATCTTTGCTCTCCAGGTTTCGTGAATAGCCCTCAAAGTTGTTTTAGTATTATTCAATTCATCTTCACTTTTAAGTTTTAAACTTTCCTTTTCTTGAAGGGAGTTTTCTATCAACTTATTTTTTTCCGTTTTACTTTCTAATTTCAAAGCTTCTACAACTTTCTTCATTTCGCTATCTTTCCTCTCAATTTCCTTAGCATGATTTTGTTTTAGTGCACCCAGTGCCGTCGCTCGTTCACCAAGATGTTTTGCAACTAATAACTTTATTTGAGCTTCATGATTTAAAGCAAGCTTCGTTTTAGCATCATCGTTCCATTTTTTATACATGTTTTTCAATTTTGATTCAGTTTGATTTAAATCTTCTTGGTGATTTTTTTTCAGTGATTCGAGTGACGCCATCCTCTCTTTTTGATTAGCCTTTTTCAGCGCTAATACAATTTCTTTATGCCTATCTTCTAACTGGGCAACGTCTTTCGAATGAGATTGGTGTTTTTGGGCCATTTTGTCCTCCTGTTTGGATAATTCAATCAAATGTTTTTCAGTTTTTTTTTCAATAGCAATTTTGATTTCCTTCTGATGAGATGCAGACATCTTTTCAACTTCACTTTTGTGCTCAAGAGCAATCTCCTCCATCGCTTCTTGATGTAATCTTAGTTTCTGTTCCATTGAACTCTCCATCAAAGACATCTCCTTATGATGATCATTGGCAAGTTCCTCAAGAGCTTCATTTCTATTACCATGATGTTCATCTGTGAGACGATCCATCTCAGATTTATGATTATTTGCAAGTTCATTCATCGCGTCATCATGTGCTTTAGTTTTTAAATCGATTTCATTTTCCATTTTTTTCATTTCAGTTTTATGTTCATCTACAAGTTTCTCAAGAGCTTCTTTTCTATTACCATGATGTTCAACGATGAGACGATCCATCTCAGATTTATGATTATTTGCAAGTTCGTCCATTTCCTCGCCAAGAGCTTTTTCAATTTCCTTCTCCATTTTTTTCAATTCAGCTTTATGAGTATTTGCTAATTCCTCGAGAGCTTCTTCTCTATTACCATGATGCTCTTTTGTAATACGATCAATTTCAGATTTGTGATTATTTGCAAGTTCATTCATTGCTTCATCGTGTGCTTT
>LT636044.1:0-19850 GCA_900128565.1 Stramenopiles sp. TOSAG23-6 | reverse complement strand
AAATATTTCAAAAAAATCTAAAAAAAATTGTTAGGTACAAAATTTCGTATGAAAATATTTAAAAAAAAAAATTGAAAAAAAATTAAAACATACATACCGTGCTTTGAAAAAAAACGCTTCGACAGTTGTTTTGGTATAAATTGGCGATAAGGCTCTGCTTGTTTTTCAAAAGGCAGAAGAGATTCAGGTGGGGCAATATCAGATGGAAATTTCGCATATTGAAACTCAAGTGTTGGTTGATCAGAATCTGGTTTCACTTCAAAACTAGCAGTCATGTATAAAATTGGTTTGCCATTCTGAATAGCTGTTACTCGCCTTGTACTCATACTACGACCATCTCGAATTTCCTCTATATCGTATAATACAGGAGTTTTGACACAACCAGGTCTAATAAAATATGAGTGACAGCTATGAACTGGTCGACTTAACTTTACTGTTTGTTGTGCAGCAGATAATGCTTGTCCAAGTACATGGCCCCCAAATAACCGGCCCCAACCTGGATTAATACTTTGACCCCGAAAAATGAGCTTATCAATGCGTTCGAGTTTAAGCTCTGAAAGAAATTGACGTAAAGTCATTGAATTTGAACTCTTCTTTGAGATTTATTCGGATTTTATCGTTAAATTTTGTTGATAAGTATCGTTTTCCAAGTTGAAGATTTTTTTTTTTCCCGAAAAAAAAAATATTTTAATTTCAAATTTAATTCATCCGTTAAAAAAATTTAGATGCAGAAATGGAATTTCGAAATTAGGATACGATTTCGAAATTTTTGTATCTGATCTGAGAGATCAACATACTTAATTAATATTCATCTATTGATGTCAATATTTGCATAATCTAATTTTTATATTTGGAAATACATTTTTGTAAAGAATAGACTATCTTTAACTCCCACAATAGTAACTCTCGTGAAAAGAAAAATGCTTAACAAACTGTTCAATACGGTGATACTTTTTGCTACGGTAATTCAAAGTAAGGCTCTTATTCAAACTGAAACTCGTATTCTAACGCCTAAACCCCCAGAACAAAAAGAACAACATAACCCGGCAAAAACAGTTGCAAAAAAATTTCTTGGGCGCTTTTTGGGGGAAAACAAGAATGAGGAGGTTAAGAAAGAAGAGGGTGGAGATGGTGCTGGTGCTGTGGCTGATAAAGATATGGATCAGGAAAACGAGGAAGGTACGACTGAAAAAAATAGTGAAATTTCAGAAGATTCGGATGATGGAGGTCATCCGGATACTGAAGGACATCATCATGGTGAAATTTTAAAAGATCCGGATACTGAAGGTCAGCATCCGGATACTGTAGGTCAGCATCAACAATATGCGAATAATGGAGGTCATCCGGATACTGAAGGATATCATCAACAAGATCAAGATCATCGGGTAAATCCTGTGTATGAACAAGAAACGTTGCATCATGAGTCACCCCAGGGTCAGTCTCCTTTTGATTATCATAACCAAACTCCACAACATTCCGCGGGAAACCCCGCACCTGAACAAATAACTCCTCATCCAACGACACATACCCCTCATGCTTCTTATCATCAAGGACAAGGACAAACTCACCCGTCTCATTATCCGGAACATCACACGACACATCCATCTAGTTCTACCAGTCTTAGACATATCCATCACCCTTCTTATGATAGACATCACAGTCCTGATAAAAACGAAATAGTTCATAGTGATCTTTTCCAAAAAGCTTGCGGAATTCATCGCAGGGTAAAAAGCGGCACAAATGTGAGTAAAGAAATGATTGGACAATATATGGGAGATATTCACGTGGCACAAAGCTATGCCGCACAAACCCATGACCCAACTACTAGGCCTACTGATAAGGAACTAAAATGTTTAGACCAAAATTACACAGGAAGTAAGTTTTTAAATATTGAGGTGTGTAAAGAAGCTGCAAAGGACCGGGTTCACATGGAGAACAAAAATTCGAACAAAAATTGCAACGATACCACTCATCCAATCCCGCATGATCCCATACGTGCAAAAGAAGAAGAAGCACTACAAGCAATAAAAAAAGAAAACATGCAAAAGCAACAATTGGTGGAAGCAACAAAACACGCCATAGTGAAGAGCAAAATCTTGATAAGTGCATATGAAGAAATACAGCGTGAAACAACAGAAAAGTTAGGAAAAGAAAATCGGCATCTTAGAAGTAGCAAAGCACTTCTAGAAAACATTACACCTGGTGAAATTAGGCATGAACCTGTTCAGAGGGGAGATGGAGAGTTCAAGTTCAATCATGGATAAATTTTTTTGTGCTTATATAAAAAATGTATTCTGGAATGATTTTGATTTTTTCACTGTGCTTTATAATTTTTTATTTTTTTTATATCCCAAACCCTAAATAGATAAAGCGCAAAAACAATGATATAAGGGGGAAAAAACATTCTCACTGTGGAAAATAGTGAAAATAGTAAAATATTTTAATACATGTTGGAAAAAAATGTTCTTTTTTGAATCTTGGTTACCCGGTTACATTAATTTTTGTGACTTCGATCGATGTCAAGGGAATTCCTTGCAACTTGCAACTTCGACTTGTGCACGACTAGTACTATCGTCCAAACTTCCGACAATAAAAATTTAATACGGGTTCGAAAAAAGCATACAATTATTTGTGATTACATCGTAGAGATCCTGTTTATTTAACAAATGGCCCCCAAAAAGATACCTGGGGCAAATATTGCACATGTCCACGAACCTCAAAAATGCGTCCAAACTTGTCGCAGTTCTTCACCGAAGAAAAAGTTAAAATCTTGGGTTTTTAAACCTAACAAAATACTTGATCGAAGTTTAATTTTGCTATTTATTATGGAAGTCTATTGGCTGTTTTTCCACGTGTTTTTACCACGTAATGATGGAAGTTTTCAAATTGTACTTTTTCTCTGTGTTTTCGTTGCCATCGGTGTGTTTGCCACAGAATGGTTTTCTGGATTCGTCGGTAGATGGATAAGTGAACGTGTGTTATGTGATGCACCGTACAACAACCCATTGAAGAGCGAGAAAATGATGACAAAGTTCAAGAGTCAAAGTTGGCAGTTACTGGTTCATACAGCAATGACCTTCATGTCGTATCGCTGTATTTCTTTAGATTGGTTTGCAAGTGAAACCGCTTATAATCGAGTTGGATATCTGGGAACTGACGAGACTCTTCAGAATGCTGACACCACCCCTGAAATGAGTCAGTTGTACTATTTACAGTTCGCAGTCTGGATTTTTACTGCAATTTGCCACGTAACAATATTCCCACCATGCAGTGACTATTTTGTTCTTATGGGTCATCATATAGTGACTCTATTGCTTGTTGGCCTTTCTTTTGATTCAAATTTTACACAGTATGGCGCTATGTATGTTTCATTTTTTTTCAATTTCGAATTTATTTTTCGTACGAAATTTTGTACCTAACAAAAAAACAAATTTTTTAGAAATATTTTTCCAAAATACATGTCCTTGGGCAACAAAGAAATTCAATGCTTGCACCTACGCTGCGGCTAGTGGTCAATTACTCATTCTAAGGTGGTTACGTAGTCAAAACCCACCGTGTCCTTTTGGTATAGATACATGTACGTTTTTCAAATATTACTATTTTCTTTCAACTCAACATTTTGTTTCAAATATTTATATTTTCTTTCAACTCAACATTTTGTAACAGACCAATTTTAATTTTCAAATCTTTTAAATATTTTTTCCAATACATCTGTAAAAGCAGCCGAAAATAATCAATTTGTTATTTTAGAATGGTTACGATGTCAAAATAAAAATAAAACGATATGTCATTTTAGTAGTAAAACAATCACAGCAGCTGCCCAAAACGGCCATTTGAAGATTGTAAAATGGTTACGAAATCGAAAATATTTTTCACCGCCGTGTAGTTGGGATGTCAATACATGCCGTCATGCTGCTGGTAATAACCAGCTGGATGTATTAAAATGGTTAAGACATCAAAATCCACCTTGTCCGTGGGATGTTGGAACATTTAGTGAAGCTGCAGCGAATGGACATTTACGTATAATGAAATGGCTAAAGACACAAAACTGTCCATGGGGAGATGATTCGTGTTGTGAAGCTGCAAGATTTGGTCATTTAGACGTTTTACAATGGTTAAGAAATCAAAATCCACCATGTCCTTGGCTTAACGTTGAATGGAATGCAGCATCTACAGGTCAATTAAAAGTTTTACAATGGCTTCAAGTTTGTTGTAACGGTTTTCATCATGATGTTTTTTCTTTTACTACGAAATGTTGTACCTAACAAATTTTAATTTTAATTTTGACAACAAAAAAAAATATTTTTCACAAAATATCAACAAGGTTGTCGATTTGGTAGGAAATGTTGTATCAAAGCTGCAGAATTTGGTCATTTAGAAACAGTACAGTGGTTAAGACGTCAAACTCCACAATGTGTGTACCCCTAACCCTAATCATGAATTTCAAATTTATTTTTTTTTAATACAAATTTTTCATACTCTACAAAATGTTACATTTTTGAAATATTGTTTGAATTTCAGATTTATTTTTTTCATACGATTTTTTCATACTTAACAAATGTTATATTTTTGAAATATTGTTTGATAGTACTTGCCCATGGGATAAAATGGTTTGTGGAAAAGCAGCAAAAAATGGTCATTTAAACGTTTTGAAATGGTTAAGACATCAAAATCCACCATGTCCTTGGGATACGTACACAGCATCAAGTGCAGTTTGTTTTCATCATGAATTTCAAATTTATTTTTTTCATACGGAATTTTGTACCTAAGAAAAAAAATTTCGTACAAATAACCCTAACAAATTTCAAACTTTTTTTTTTTTTTGTAATATATGCTTTTTCAGGACGAGTGGAAGTTTTGAAATGGTTAAGACATCAAAATCCACCTTGTCCTTGGAATGAAGATGTGTGTGCTATAGCTGCATATCGTGGTCAATTATCTGTTTTGCGGTATATTCGTAACTGTCAACCACCTTGTATGTTTTTATTTTCTAGTAGGGTTAGGGTTCAAAATATTATTTCAAAAGAGAAAATAATTACAATTTTTTTTTTATAGAAAATTCTATACCTAACAAAAATATATATTATTTTAATATTTTTCAAAACATATGCCCATGGGATGAAAATACAATGCTATCAGCTGCAGAAAGTGGTATGTTGGACGTTCTTCGTTGGTGCAATGAACAAATACCTAAATGTCCGATTCATGTCGATGTACGCTTTAATCATGAATTAGATTTTTTTTTTTAGTATAAAATGTCGTACCTAATGCTCATTTTTGACCAATTCCAAGTGTAACATATTTCCCCAAAATGCATGAGTGTTTAGAAATAGCTAGTGAAAATCAACATATAGAAGTTTGTAAATGGTTGCAATCTCTTTGATTTGTTTTCAAATAAATTAGAAATTCCAAAAAAAATAAATTAGAAATTCCAACAAAAATAAATTATATAATATTTTTTTAATGATATTACTTCAATAAATGCACAGATATTTACATATGTAGTACAGGAATCTAATCTAATTCATTTCAATAGAAAGAATCTTTCATAAAATATTATTTTCAAACATTATGACTCTACATGAGCTCTAGTTCTGGTTGAACTTGTGATTCTGGTTGAACTTGTGATTCTGGTTCGACTTGTGATTCTGGTTCGACTTGTGGTTCACTTTTGTTATAAATAATATCCACTGTTTTTTTTTCTTGAAGAGTCTTCTCGGTCGAGAGCCACTTGTTTTCAGCGAGTATGTCACGTATCATGGTCCAAACATCGGAAACCCGCCAGTATTTTTCAATTACTTTAGACAGTGCAAGTCTCGTTCTCGCTGAGTACATATCGATATTATGTATTACTGTCTTTGGAATTGCAAAACGAATAGAAGTAACCGGTTGAGCTGGCAAAGTTCCAAATGTGCCGTCAGCATGGAAAATTGCTTGTGCATTTTCTTTTTCAAGAAATTCAGTAAAACGAGACCCGGTAAAAAAACGATTTCCGGGTAAACCACGTAAGTTATAATCTTCTTTGAACGCAGCAGCTTTTTTGTTATCCTTTTCAAATTCCTCATCGTTCGGTCCAAGATGTGTAGGTAATTGTTCATAAATTTTGAGCATTTCTTTAGCAGTTGAGAGTACATCACCTCCCTCATTTTCTGCCCAGGACATTAAAAGAGGTATTTCTTGTGGAGTATTTAGCATTACTCTTAAGATCATCTCAGAATGAGCATGATATTTTTTTGGAGCATCTTCAAACGAACGGACCCCCGACGCAGTAAACGCAACTGCGTGTTTATTCTGAATCCTTTCTGACGCAAAGTCAATGTAAGAAGGACTTTCTTCAATTATACGCGACATAAAATCATCATCTTTCAGGTATTTACATTTGTTCAACAATTGTCTTATTGATGTATGCGAAACCGAAATACTTTTTGTGGCATATGTGAAAAGCACAGCTTTATCCCAAGTAATTTCTTCAGAGAAACCTTCAACATGTACAAGAGTATCACACGGAATATCAGCTGGTAGATTCTCAAAGTCGGAATTATTTCTTAATGACGCAAGCAAAACTTCTTTGTCATTCCTCAAGTGCTCTGGAACTCTCTGGAGTACGTTTTTCTCATTAGCCGCCCACCTGTTAAGTATTGCAATCACTACATCTTTGTCATTAATTAAATCACCGATCTTTGTCCATATTGGAGAAATACTTTCCGGTGTAAAAATATAGGGACAATGTACTTCGGAGTAATTTTTAGAACTAACCAGACTTATAATTTCCTTCTTATTACTCCAGTCAATGTCAGCGTCATACGGTTCGTCTGCTTGCACTGTATTATGGCAAAGAACCGCAGCCATAGCCAGAATAAGAATATTTTTCTGTAGCATTTTCAAATGGTAGGGTTATGCGTGATAAAGATAATCTCTTGTGTATTTTTACTTTACAAAACTTACCGACTAAAGCGTTCTTTCCTTGTTCTTTTTCGTTCTTTTTTTCTTCTTTTCAGCTATCCGATACCCGGTACCGTCCGCCTGATTATCCGCATTAATAATTTTGTTTTTATTACCGGGTAACTCATCTGAGAAAAAGAGAATTCAGAAAATTCTCTTTTTTTATGAACAGTTGAAATTGAAAAAAATACAGAATAATTGGAGCTTCAATTCAATGTTATTTCATAATTGATTTACTATTGTAGCTGCATATTTATCTAATATCTAGTATAAATATATTGTTTCTATACCTGCTGTGTCTCTAGTACATACTTATCCAACATATAGTATATATTGATTTTTAGAATACGTCGGTCGTTGCAATGTCTTGTGTTGGTGAGTCAACTCCACAACAACAACAGCAACTTATAGAACTTGCTCGCAGTGCTGCTACTGCTGCAGACGTTGCATTCACGAAAGGTAATCTTGATGAAGCTGAGAAACAGTATATAAATGCAGGGGATACATATAAAAAAATATGTACAAGTACTTCAAGTGAATCAACTCTACAAGCTCTCAAGTTGCTATCTCATAGTTATTGGTGTAAGGCGAAAACTTGTCGTACAGAGTATCATAAGGAATTACCCCCTATGAACAAAGTTGCTAATTCTGATGTTTTCCACTTTCAATATGAAGATTTTGATATTCATGGTAATCTGAATAATCAAAAGGATGAAAAAAATGATATGAACAAAGCAAACAAAAAAACATTAGAAAAGCAAAGATTTCCCCAAAACAAAGATAACACTATAGAACAAAACGCTCGATTGCTTTCCACTCAAACTGATAACTGCTCCACACAAAATGATTCAAAAAGGGGTTTTATCAAAGACAACGAAGCTGCAGCTGCAGCCGCCGCTGGCATAGGACAATTAGAACAACAGCAAGAGCAACGTTACCGGGAGCAAAATAAAAACAATAACAAATTAAGTGCAAATTCATCTACAAAACATTTTGGTATATTGGAATTTGAAAATACGAATCAACAACAAATACCTACTATTGTTCAAAATAATTATGCTACTGCATCGGCTGCTGTTTTCAATAGTTTTGAGTCACTAAAACGATTGCAAAAAAAAATGGATTTTTTACCTGTACGTTTTTGTCATGAATTTCATTTTCTTTTTTCATACGAAATTTTGTACCTAACAAAACTTTTTTTTTTTTTTGAAATATTGTTTGACTATACACGAAAACTCAATGACAAATCAGCATACAAGAAAAACACGAAATGCTCGATTTTCTTCCCCTGAACAACTTGGTGAATCATTTCTCGTCCTTTTAGATGATAACACAGAAAAAACAGAAAAAATACAAAATAATCAAAAATTTCAAAATCGAACTGAAAAAAAAAATACACAAAAAAATTCATTTGATTTTTTACAAAATAATTCTTATATGCTCCAACAACAAAATTATCCTATTCACTCTTCCAATCGTAACAATTCAAATATACCAAATATACCAAATATACCAAATATACCAAATATACAAAATGATGAAATAAAAAAAATTATGGATATAAATCAAAAATTGCGTGTAGAAAACACAAACCTGCTCAATATGTATAAAAAGCAGATGATGGAAATGGATGATTTTAAAAAAATGTATGACATTGAATTTCGTCATTTAAAGTCAGCAATGGAAGCATTTAAATGCCAACAAACTGAAGAAATGTTAAAAAGTAAAAATACAAATGGAATTCGATCACATGATGAAACTTTAGCTTTGCATGTATTTTTTTTTAACCCTAACCCTAACCCGAATCATGATTTTTTTTGTGTTTTTTTTTTCATAGTAAATTTTGTACCTAACAAAAATAATTTAATTTTTGAGAATATTGTACTTCAATGTATGTAAAAGATTTAGAACGAGCTTTTTCAAAATTAACTAAAAAATATAAGCAAGAATGTCAAAAATCAAAACTTTTTGAAAAAAAAGCAAAACAATATAAGCATATACTTGTTAAAATTCAAAATGGTGAGGTCAACTTGAAAACGTCTAATGATATTCATAATACAAAAAATAATACAAAAAATAATACAAAAAATAATACAAAAAATAATACAAAACATATATCAATATCATTAGAATCAAAGGACAATGTTGTTCAAAGAAAGTTTGAAATGAAAAACAATAGACAAAAACAATTAAATAATTGGAGAAGAACACAAATTTATTCAAAAAAGAAAAAACAATCTACATCAAATTTTGCTGATTCGGGAGTTTTCGTCCGACCACCAGAAGAAAATGTCCGACGACCAGAAAAAAATTTTAAATAAAAAAAAAATATTTTTTTACTTTTTTTTTAGTTTTTTTTACTTTTTTTTACTTTTTTTTACTTTTTGATTATAGATAATAAACTAATATGAATGAATGGAATAGAAAACAAATTGTAACATATTTATTATATACGTTTTATAGCTTTTTATAGTTTTCAAAAATGATATAACAAATTTGAAATTTTTTGTACACTTTTTACAGTGTTCAAATTAGGTATACATTTTTGTAGTTAAATGTTCTTCTACAATTTTTTTACAGTGTTCAAATTAGGTATACATTTTTGTAGTTAAATGTTCAAATTAGGTATACAATTTTGTAGTTAAATGTTCTTCTACAATTTTTTTTTGTTTTCTGTTAAAGACAGCAAATAAAAATGTTTTATATACATTACAAACTACATATGATTTCTTCATCATTTGATACGAAAATTTGTAATTTTGAACGTCTCTTAAAATATCCGCAGATAATTCATGACTGTTTTGTTCCATTGTATCAGTTTCATCGTTTTTGTTTTCGTTTTGAAGAGACTGAATGACAAAATTTTCAACTTTTTCACATAATTCTCTATGAATGACGTCACCATGTACACCAATACCCCATATATTGTATACAAATATGTACAATTTGAGTTTTTTGTTTGTTTTTGTTTTTGTTTTTTTTTGTTTTTTTTGTTTAGGTATGAAAAATTTGAAAATGTTTATGAAAAAAAAAAAAAAAAAAACCTACACAAATCTTCAAACCATTTGATACATCGATGTCCTCTACTTCCAAAAGCAATAGAAGCAATGTCAAGACTCCTATAATAACGTATTGTTTTTTGTGTTTTGCCACATTCTACAATCATATTTTCAATTTCTATGAGGGTTCCCATTTGAAGTTGTTGAAGTATGACTTGTGTAGAATTCTTTACATGAAAATCAAGTGATACAAAAGGATCCATAGGTAAGACTATAGATATAATGTTACCATGTATTCCAATCACAAGTGCAAGACCATAATAGACGTCATACTGAGTATGTTGAAAAGTATTCGATGTAGACGTCATGTTTGTAATATCAGTATCAGTGTCGGTGTCGGTGTTAGAAGAAAGTTGAAGTTCTTTTCGTTGAGTTGGAGTGACGTTCATAAAGACGAACTTGAACTTAAATGATAATACTATTTATCTTATACTATGTAGTACACAGTATTACAATCATAAAGCCATGAAAAAAACAATGAAATCTCTGGGTAGCGTGTGTGTTCATAGATATATATCGTTTGTGTGTCGGTTTGCGTCTTGTAATTGGACGATCTTTCAATGTTTTCTCGTTTTGTTGTGTGTGTGTGTGGTCGGTGTGTGATTGACTTCGACTTGTTGATGTCAACATTGAAAAAAAAAAAATTAACAGCAGCTGACCAATCGCAATTGACGAAATCTGTCGGTTAATATCGTCGGTTACGTTTTTATTAATTTTGTTATAAAAACACAAAAAAAAAATATTGTCAATATTATAGAGCTATAATTTTGTTATAAAAACACAATACTTCAACCACTACGTACATACAGTGTTCATATTCATACTTTTATTTATTATTATTTTATATCTCCAGTTACGTAATTCAATTCAATTATGATTTTCATGAATTTTATTAATTATTTTTTTTCATCGTTTTTTTTCATCGTTTTTTTTCATACGTTTTTTCATACGTTTTTTCATACTACTGCGGCTATTATATAATTTATATTTCGAGAACTTTTGATCATTTGCTGTCGTGAACGTTTTTGGATGTTTCCGTGGAGATTTCCTACGTTTCATTTTATCTATAGACAATTTTGATTCATTTCTTTCTGTTTCTGTTTTTGTTTTATCTATAGACAATTTTGATTCATTTCTTTCTGTTTTTGTTTTCGTAATTTTAAATTGTTCTATATTTTGTATATTTTGATTAGGGTTAGGGTTTGTATTCATTTGTATCCGAGATTCATCGTTTAAAATTAATTGTTTCAACCTTGTTGGTCGTTTTCTTCTTCTCTGTAATCGTTTTAATTTTTGTCGTCTTTGTAAAGAATAATGATTTTTGTCATTTTGGTCATTTTGGAAAGAAGTTTGATACTTAAAATTTACGTTTGATTCGATCATTGATTTTCTTTTTTTTGTACTTAATTTTGCATCAAATGAATTTTGAATTTCTTGAGTGATATTATTCTTATTTGATGCAGCTGTGAGCGAAGAATTGTCAATCAGAGGAAGAAAAATATTTTTTTGATTTTTTTGATTTTTTTGATTTTTTTGATTATCATTATAATATTCACTTTGTTGGCTTTTTTTTTGTCTTTTTTCATTTACTTTTCTTTGTGTAAGAAATCCAGAAAATCTATTTTGTTGATTTTGTTGATTTTGTTGATTTTGTATATTTTGTATCAATCTAAATAAACCATGAAAACGAATATTCGATTCATTTGATGAACTCAAATGTATCAAATTCAACAAATCTCTACAATTGCCAATCCATTCACCTAGAACAAATGTATTTTGGAAAAATATTTCAAAAAAAATATCGTTAGGTACAAATTTTCGTACGAAAAAAAATTTCGAATTTGAAAAAAAGTAAAACATACATACAAAATTTTCTGCGTTTCGGCGATTTGTTGTATGAGGTCGAAATTTCAACTTGGATTTCTTTTTTTTTATTGACAATTTCTCACCTAATGATTTTCTTGATGACTGTTGGTGATCCAATTGTGGGTACTGGGGATGTTGCAGAATTCTTTTATTTGGATACTTCAAAGACTGAATAAAATCAATCACACTTTGTTGTGGCAACAACACCTTTTTACCATTACCAAAAATATGTAAGTGAATACTCAACGTATTGTTTTTCTTTTCATTACTTTCATTGATTGTACTTCGTAATTGAGTTTCTTTATAAGATGAATGAATTAATTGAGCAGCTTTTGTATAACTTGATGTTTCTTCTTTTGCGAAAACTACAATGTATTTTGGAAAAATATTTCAAAAAAAAAAAACGTTAGGTACAAAATTTCGTATGAAAAAAAAATCGAAATTGAAAAAACAAATAAAAGATACATATCAGCCATTTCTAAAAGTCTCTTGATTGTTCTTTGACGTGTTGCACAGCGTGATATTGTACCACGTATACATTTCTGTATTCGAATTGCCGAATGTTCTCTCTGTAATTGTACATTTTCTTGACGTTTTGCGCGACGTTTAAGACGATTCTTTTGCTTCTTTTCTTCTTTATGACGACATTTTGCTTTCCATACACCGAGAATTAAAGCTGCCAAAACATGAGACGATTGTAATCGATATCTATTACGAGCTTCCACTCTTAAAAAATTACGTTCAGAATATATTCATATATTGTGAAAAACAAAAAATTGTACATTTTGTTAGGTACAAAATTTACTATAAAAAAAAACATTTAGATAAAAAATCGAAATTGAAAAAAAAACATACGTCTACCTCGTGGACCTCTATATAATCTTGACTGTATGCGTGTCGCCAAAATATTCTTTTTATTCAATACTTTTCGAGCGTTTTCTTTTCGATTTCGCCATTTCCTAGTCAAAATGCAAAATTGTTTTCGGAGAGGCATTCGAAGTCTTTCAAATTCTTGACGAGCTATATTGTAAAAAAATTATTTTTTTCATTTTTTTTGTTAGGTATAAAATTTTCAAAAAAAAAAAAAAAAATCGAAATTCAAAAAAACATACCTTGTTTTCTTCGAATACAACTTTGACAATATTTCACCGCATGCTGTGTAGCAATGACATGCCCTGCTTTCCCTCGTGCATTGAGGCGTCTTTTTCTATCTTTTAAACGTCTAACTTTTTTAATTGCATTTTTTCTACGTACAATATTTTGTAACAAAATTGACAAATTTTCTGCCTCTATTTTTTTGGATTGAATTATATCCAAATTTTTGTACACTGTATTCATTTGTGATTGTCGTTTTTTTCGTAAAACACGTTTTAGTAAAGTACGAGCTAAATAACATCGAGCAGCTCGATTGATGCAAGTGGCCTGTATTGTGAAAATGTACATTTATTTGTTGTGTTTTTTTTTTAGTAAAAAAAATTGTTAGTCACAGTTACTGGTATGGGATTTAAAAAAAAACATACATTATGATTCATTTGTGCCAATTTTACTTTCCATTTAGCTGCTTTTATTCGACCATCAAATCCTCTTTTATGTGCTTGTAATGCAATAACGACTTTAATTGTATTTAAATGTAATTGTACTTTATTAGGAGGTTTTCGTACACAAACACCACGATATATTGCTTGAATTTTGATGACTAGTTGAATTTTCTTTTTCTGAAAATATGCTTCAGATTGTAACCACATTTGATATGCTTTTTCTCGATCACGCATTCCTCTAGTAAATGATTGTAGTACCACAGCTGCTTCTTGTCTTTGTTGTTGTTTTAGGCGCATTAATTGAAGCAAATTACGAGACTGTGTTGAACGAAAAACGTTTTGGATTATGATTGCATTTTTTTGCCATTTTAATTTCATTGCAATAGCAAATAATACAAAATTTCGAGCTTTATGCCCTCTATATAAACGTTGTACTATTTTAGCAGCGTTCCATTCTTTTCTTCGTTGAGCTTGTGTTTGTAGTATTTCCATCATCATTTTCGTTTCTCCATAATTTAGTTTACTTAAATTTAAGGGGCCGTCTTCGTCATCCGTGACAACATCATTAGAAATATCGCTATCATGAACATCTTCATTTGAGTCTTCATTCAAGATTTCTTCCTCTGTCACAGTGTCCTCCTCATCGTCAGATGAATGGCTTGAAGCCCATCCTTCTTCAAGTGCAATAACTCTATGTATATTCTCCATGACACCACTCCATTGAATAGTTCTGTGATCATCATCACTTAATAAAACAGGAAAAGATTCAAGTTTTACATAACGAACGCGAACACGAGACTCATGTTGCTTACAATCATCACCTTCGATCCATCCAAACAATTTGTAATTGTGGTATAAAAGAAATCTGCCTTGCCATCGCCAAGGGGAGAAATTTTGAGCCGATTGTTGAGCAGACGATGTAAAACTATCAACATCGTCAGGATGAATTACATGTATAGTACAAAAATATTTCAAATTTGTTTTGGATTTTTTTTTGTTAGGTCTACAATTGATTTTGGTTGGTATTTAAAAAAAAAACAAAAAAAAAAACATACATTTTGGAGAAATAACAAAGCCCCATTCGGTGCTTTAAGTTCCAAAGCAGACATCCCTGTAAATAGTTTTGCTCCAGCTTCTGGTAGATATGCCCAATGATATCCAAATGTGCTAAATTGATTATAATTTAGTTGAAAACAAATACCATGTATAGCTTTGGACAAACCAGCTAATTTTCTCTTTTTTTGTTGTTCAAGAATTTTTATTTTTAATTGCAATTTCTTTCGTCTTCGTCTTCTTCTTTGACATTTGTGCTTATCTAATGACAATTTCCTTCTTTCATCCCGACTTTTAAGACTTTCACGAATTCTATTGACACGTTTAGTTTTTTTTGTTTTTGTTGTGTTTTTTGATTTATTTTTTATTTGTTTTGTATTTTGAATTCGTTTGATGACATGAGAATCTGTATCGCCTTTTTTACGTTTTTTACGTTTTCGTTGTATGATTCGCCACCAGTTTTGAATTCGTATCGATGATGACAAAACATTTTGTTTTTTCATCATTGTAAAAGCAGAAATACTTAATTCTTGTAATTGTATTGAGTTCATACGAGTAAAAGTAACAACTCTTTCATTCAATGATGTCTTACCTATAAGATGTAAGATATCATCAAAAAACATGTTTGTTGTATCATGATCATTATACCGTATTAATAACATCCCAGGTTGAACACCATGTTTCTTCCAAAATGGACTGGTAAAGCGTTTGACTAATACACCACATCTACTTTGAGTATAGGGAATAACAATAATACCGAGAGATCCAGCAGGAGCTTTTATAGTGATTTCAGTTGGATTTGAAACGGGTAAGGATCCAACAGGAGCTTTTATAGTGATTTCAGTTGGATTTGAAATGGGTAGAGATTTTAATTTCCCAGTGCGTAGAAATTCCTTCACGTCTGCTTCCTCCTGTTGTTGTTGTTTTTGTAACAATAATGTTTTCGCTTCTTGTTTTTTCAACAATAATATATCCTTCTCATCACATATTGGTTGATCTGTCTTTTGTATTATTTTATGTTTGACATCATTTTCATCTGCAATTTGTGCAACTTCTCGTTGTCTTTGATGTTCCAAAAGTAAATTTTTCCGTGTAGTCTGATGAATTGTACGTAATTTTTCTAATTCTAAATTATGTTTCTTACAAACGTTTGCAAAATACACGCGTTCTTTATCAGGTAAATTGTATGCAAAAGCTACACTTTCACGAACTTTTTGTGCAATACGTTTTTTAATAGGCTCCTCAAACTCATCGTGTTTTTGTTCTACCATTTCAATCTCTCTCTTTATTTTCATGTCTAAATCGAACAATTCTTTTGGTTGATTAATGGATAGAACTTGTAGCCTAGTCAATATTTTATCCCGTTCATCACTCTGTTGTTTCAAAAGTGTTTCTTTACGAGTTATATGATCATTTTTCAAAGTATTATGTTCCAATTGATTACGTCTTTGAAGCTCATTTCGTTTCTCAATTTCTGTTTCTTTCATTTTTTGCAATAAGTAATCATCTTTCCTTTGAAGTTGTTTAGCTTTGATTTCTTTCTCCCTGCACACATGTATTTTTGAAAAATATTTCAAAAAAAAACTCGTTAGGTACAACATTGCGTACGAAAAAAAAATCGAATTTGAAAAAAAATAAAACATACATGCCTCAATTCCCTGGATTGAGCTGCAGCATCTCCACCTAGTATTATAATGTTTTCTTCTGTATTTGAACATAACTTTTCGTGATGTTTGACTAAATCTTTTTCAATAGTATCTAATCTAGTTTTTACTCTTTGATATTCTTTTAATGCTGCTTGTTTGCCTTGTGTTCGCCTTCGGAAAGATTTGTTCTGTGTTTTCTTTAGGTTTATTAATTGTTCTTTATGTTTATATTTCAATTGATGTAACTCCGCTGCTTGTTCTTTGCGCATATCCTGTAAAAAATATATGTCAAAATTCATTTTTTTTTAGTTTCTTTTTACAAATTACAAAACAAATCTTTTTTTTTTAAAGAAAAACATACATATTTGACAACAGCAATCGTAGTCTTTGAACTTCTAATTCATTATTTCCTGCAGAAGAAATCCCTTCCGCAGCATTATTAGCTATTCTTTGGGCATGAAAAGCTGATTCTTTTGCTAATACAGAAGCTGTAGCTGCAAACAAGGCAGCCGAAGCAGCAGCACGAAAATAGCCACCAGCGGATGAAGCTGATTGAGCGGCTGCAGCAGCTACTGCAGATTGTCGAGAAGCTTTAGCTGTAGCAAGTTTTGGTGTAATCAAAGAATCTAAATGTATACCAAGCGATTCCCAATTTTGTTTTAATTGAGATGAAAGATTGGATGATGCTATTTTATGTCTTTGGATCATCAAATGCAATTCTTTTTCAAATGTATCATCCAACTGTTTTGTGAAAAAAAATATTTTGTTTTAGATTTTGTTTTGTAAGCGCTACATGTGTGAAAGATTATTTTTTGTTTAGATACAAAATTTGGTATGAAAAAAGAATAATTCATGGTGAAAACAAACATTGAACTGCTCCTTTTTTTGTTTTTGAAGTAAATGTTTCATGTATATTGGGAAAATATGTTCAAATTTGTTTTTTTGTTAGGCATAGAATTTATCACAAAATTTTTTTTTTAGGTACAAAATTGTATACCAAAAAAAAATTCAATTTGAAATTCATAATGAAAACAAACATTCGTCCTTCAGGGGTAGTTTGATCTTTTCCTTCAATATACAACTTCCACCGATAATTTCCACTTTTTTCATAATCGTCATTTAAATATTCAGTATTATAATCCTGTTTCAAAGAAGCATCACTAATTTTTTTGCTTCTTTGAATTTGTTGTTCTCTCCAAACATGTATTTTGGAAAAATATTTCAAAAAAAAATCGTTAGGTACAAAATTCCGTACGAAAAAAAATTCGAAATTGAAAAAAAATAAAACATACATATTTTGTGAAAAAAATGTCTACATTTGAAATTGGTGAACAGAAGTTGTTACTTATGAAATGTGTAGTAAAAAATGCATGATGAAATCATCATATATTTTAATCATGAGTATTGAAAAAAAAAGATTTATGTAGAAAACATTTCTAAAATAAAAACGTACATCCCCTTCCCAACGAAATTCTCCATTTTTTGATGTATTAGGTAGCTTCTGTATGACAATTTTTGCCCTCCATGCATTTTGCTCAATGCAACCATTTTCATATGTAACTGTATATGTATCATCAAAATTAACTAATGTAATTTGACCTATGCAGCTAGTCCAAATTGGACCATGCTTATATGGACATTTTACTATGGTGCCTACAGGTAGTTGCCCATCAAATGTCCTTTTTTCTATATTTTTATCTATATTTTTATCTACATGCTGTGTTTCGTTTTTAAATCCACGCATTAATGCAAGTTTTTCACGACGAGCAATACCATCTTTCCTCCATATTTTCACTTTAGCCTTTAGTTTTTGACGCTTTATTTTACACGTAAAACAATCAAATACTTTCCCATAATATAAATGAGCAGGAGGACGAAAACTTTGACCCCATATGATCACTTCATCTACAATTTGATCTTGTTTATTTCTATCAAAAAGATTATCCTCAATTAAACATTGCATTCGCAAGTACTGTTCAACCCATTGTAGGGTTGTAGGAGCTTTCATTTTTTTTGGGTGTCCTGTCCTGGGATCTATATAGTCATTTAGGGAACGTAAAGTTGCAAGACTGACTACGGCAGCAATTTTCGATGCACTCGCTGCAGCTTGGGCGAGAGAATACATAGCCGCATTTTGAGCGGATTGTACAGCAGTTTTACGAATGCTGTATAGAGTTGTTGAAAAGGTTTTGTTATTTTGTCTACTACTTTGTTGTTCATCAGTATCAGGAACCATGGTGATGATTGGAGAAATCCACGGAAAAAACTAAACCAAAGACTACTTGAATCGTACAATAGTAAGAATATTACTTATACTGTTTTGAAACATTTCTTTTAAACGTGTAGCAGGTAGGTGGCGTATACTATAAAAGTTATTTATTGGTCTTAGATCAAAATCATCATTCGAGAAACGACTGACTGTTTGAAAATAATACCGTATGCCATCGATTTTGGTGACAAGTGGCCGTTTGACGGTTTCAACTTTTGAAATCAGAGGACTAATTTTGTATTATTGCAATTTCAAAAACCAAAAAAAACGTTTTTTGCCCGAGAAATTTTGATTTTTTTTTATTCGTTGTGTTCGTTCCTCCTCTCTTTGTATCTTTCATTTTTTTATATTATTTCAGATTGAGATTTAGTTAGCATTGTGATATTATTTCGGATATAGTTGACATTGTTATAGTATTTCAGATTTAGTTGACGTTGTTACAATATCATGGGTATTTGTGGCTCACTACCAAAAGAAAATAGTATACAAGAAAGCAATGCAATCTTCCTTGCAACATATAAAGAAAGAAAAAAAGAGGAAAACAATAGTGTAACTAGCCCAACGTCAAGTTTCAAACACTTTGTTTTAGTCCACAAGGATAGATGGTGGACGGATGACTATGAAATAGTAAATGACATCAATCATACAAAGCATCTCCACAAACAAGAGAGTGGTCGCACGGGATCAGTGTCTATTGTTCGTCCACTCTCCCAAAAAAATAATCAATCCAAACACTCCCAAAAAAATGATCAATCCAAACAATCCAAACAATCCAAACAATCCAAANACGACATTCAAAACCTACAAAGTCGTTTATGTAGCTTTGCTGGTTCATTTACTCCTGGAACACAGGATTCTTTGTATGCTTTAAAAGTGATTGATTTGAATAAATTTTCTGATCAAGATAAAAAAGTCTTGCGTACAGAAATTTGTTTACTTGGTCAACTAGACCATCCGAATATTGTCAAGTTATATGATGTTTATGAAGATATTGAATCAGAGAAAATGGCCTTGCTTCTGGAGTTACTCAAAGGTGGAGACTTGCATGTAGGTTTTTAGTATTTTAGTTTTTTTTAGTGTTTTAGTGTTTTAGTGTTTTAGTTTTCTTTCATAACCCTATTCAAAAAAAAAAAAAAAAAAAAAAAAAAAAAAAAAAAATGACAAAAATTTTTTACACAAAAAAAAAAAAAAAAAAAAAAAAAAAAAAAAAAAAATCGTACCAAATTTTGTACCTAACAAAAAAAAAACATTTGAAATATTTTTTCTTCATACAAACTGCACTACAAAAACATCGAAATGGATTTTTTCCGGAATCTATTGTGGCGTGTATTATTCAACAAATACTATCTGCGCTAATATATTGTCATAGTAAAAATATTGCGCATCGCGATATTAAATTAGGAAATATATACGTTTTTAGTATCATCTTTTTTTTTTTTTTTTTTTTTTTTTTTTTTTTTTTTTTTTTTTTTTTTTT
>LT636043.1:0-19859 GCA_900128565.1 Stramenopiles sp. TOSAG23-6 | reverse complement strand
GAAAACATATTTTTTTTTTTTTTAGGTACAAAATTTCGTACGAAAAAAAATGTAGTGAAAAAAATGAAAAAAAATAAAACGTACCCTTTCGGCATACCGTGAAAAAGCTGTCTATGCTCCTGTCCATTTCCATGAACAAATGCGTTGCTTAAACGAACATTTGGTGGCGCTACAGGTGGTTCATTCAGTTCCACTTCAAATATTTTCCCATGGCCATGATTGGGTCCTGTTGGTCCACCATTTTCGTCAAGTTTGAGTTTTGCGTAAGATGATATAATCATTGGTGAATAATGATGGTTATAACTTTGATATGCCGGAACGCTCTCTGTTTCTCCTTTTTCCTTATCTGTATAACGCAATACGTCAACTTCAAAACCGGTAATCCACATTGTTCGGTTTTGAAAACGGTCCACAAGCTCTTTTTCTAATTTAACAGGAGGCAAACTTCTCCAAAGAACTTCGCTATATTTCATTTTAGTTGTTACTGTGTCCAAAGTGAAATATTCTCCGTGGAAATCGTAACCTCCCGACCAATTTTGTGGAGAATTTGAAATGCGATACTTTATTGGATTCATTGTTGACATAGAAGCACATATTATTTGAATGAGAATAGCAAGAGTAACTAAGATAATCATCTTTTGTTTACAGTATATCATAATAATGGATATTCCGATTTCCGAAGCAAGAGAGAGGAGCGCATTCAAAGAGAGAGAGGGAAAAAAAATAATAGCTATATTTGAAATTTTTGAGATTTGTACGTTTCAAATTATTGAATTTCTGAATTTCAAATTTTTTTAATTGTGTCTTTCGCAAATTAAATTGAAATTGCAAAGAAAGCGCGGCCAGAGGCAGAGGGTGTAACAACAAAGGAAAAGAATTGCTAGTAAAAATGACAGTAAAGTCTGATGTATGGAATTACTTTACCGATTACGGCAATGGAACACCTCGAGGGGGGTTCGAGGTGACTCCTGTTCATTTGTGGGTGACAATCCTTCTGTCTGTCACTTCCGCAACGATATGGCTACTCCACGGCCTCCAGTTTCATTTAATTCCCATATGTGTATGTCTCGTTGCCTGTGTTTTGTCTGAAGCACATCTATATATTATGGGGTATGCTTTAGTAGAAAGACAAAAGGCAATGTTTTATTGGTCATTTGGTGTATTACTTATTATATTTGTTTTTAGATTACGGCGCATTTTAAGTTTTAATGCGTGGCTGAAAAAGCCAACTGATCTGCAACGTCTTACAGCTCTACTTTTACCAAAGCAGGCTGTGGAACGTTGTGATTCACAAGGTTACCGCTCACATTTACCACCTAGTCCTAAGCGTAGGAGAAAAACACGTTTTGAAGAAATACCATCTTGGGTATCGGGGAAGCAGATCATATTCGTTGGTGCTTCGTCTGCTTTAATGTATAAGTTATCTGAATGGGATAAATATTCACTTACAGCAACTTCTCTTTCCAGTTGGGTAGCTCTGACAATAATTATTATTGCTTTGGAACAAAAATTGAGTTGGACGGGAAGTCTAGTGCGAGTTTTCCGTCGTTTCCGACCATTTCGTGATGCTCGAGGACCTTGGGTTGTGTCTTCTCAACGTCTACCTAAAGGCAGCACTCCATTACTTGCATTTATAAATCGAAAAAGTGGAGCGAGTTCACTTGGTGATGTTCTGCTACATCAATTTGAATATTTGGGTTTGAATGAACTTCAAGTATGGGATGTATCACTCGGTAAACCCGCTATTGCTTTTCAACCATGGCTTGAATGCCTTGAAAACGGTGTTCAAATAAAAGTTTTAGTTTGTGGGGGTGATGGCACTGTAGGCTGGGTATTAGGAGATGAAGGTCTTGATTCTCTCCCGGAAGCTATGCGTGCCAATGTATCAGTAGGTGTTCTACCTTTAGGCACTGGAAATGATTTAGCACAGACGTTAGGTTGGGGTGGAGGTTTTGATAGCTCTATTAATCTCATGGCGGTTTTAAAGCAATTAGTTCACGCTAATGATGTTCTTATTGATAGATGGGATGTTAGTATTGGTGATGAACATGGTAATAGTAGTCTAGAAACATCGACAATAGAAGCAACTTGTGATGATTTTGTAACTGTCGATAATAAAAGAACGACGAGATCTGGTATGGTGTATTCGTCAAAAAAGAAGGACCCTAACCCTAACCCTAATATAAACCCTAACCCTACTACATCGAGCTCAATGACCAAAGGTCAAAAAAATGAAACTCCAACACACACAAAAAAACGAGTCATGAATTGCTATTGTGGCTTTGGTTGTGGTGCTAGAATTGCTTTGAACTTTCATGTACTTTTTTATCATTAACTTTAAAAAGAAAATCATATAAAATTTTGTACCTAACAAATTGTACAACCCTAACCCTGACATATTGTTTTGAATGTTCATGGATTACGTGAGTCATATCGAGGAATATTTGCATCTCGTTTCTTGAATAAAACGATATATGGTCTGATTGGTGGTTCTGAGATAGTAAAATCACTCCTCGGTAACTTTCTTCTTGAAGGAAAAGGTGGTGAAAATTGTACATATAATGATCTTGCGGGAGAGATTGAGCTAACGTGTACGTTTTATATGAATTTCTAATGTAATTTTTTTTTTCATACGAAATTTCGTACCTAATGATTTTTTTTTGAAATATTTTTTCACAATACATGTGATGACCAAAGGATATATTTACCTCCTGGAGTAGAAGGCATTGTTGTATTAAATATTAATAGTTATGGTGGTGGAATGCCACTCTGGTCAAAAGCAGGTGACGTATGTTTTCATCATGAATTTTAAATTTATTTTTTTACTATGAAATTTTTTTTTTTGAGAATGTTTTTCATCATAAATTTTACTTTTTTCAAAAGATGACATTTTTGTTTTCATCATGACTATATTCAATTTATATTTTTTGAAAATTGAAATGTTTCTATGATTTACATTTTGCAAAAATATTGTAAGGGTACAAAAACTAACCAATTTCGAATTTATTATACTTTTTCACAATTCTTACATCTGCAGAAACATCAAAGTCATCAGAAAAACAACATTGGCGAAGGCCTTTTTTTGGTGATGGTTTTTTAGAAGTTGTTGGAATCAATACGACCACACTAGGTGTCGCCAAAACATTTAATGCAGCCGGTGTTAAGCCTGTAGCAGATGCTGGTGTCCGCCTTGCTCAATGCGCTAAACTTACAGTCAGAGTGAAACGTGGTAATAAGATTCCAATGCAGATTGATGGAGAGCCATGTACGTTTTTCGTACGAAATTTTGTTCCTACCTTGCTTGTTGTGTACACATTTTCATTTTTGTACACAAATTGTTTTCGTCATGAATTTCTTTTTCCTTTGACATTTTTGCACCTAACGAGTTTGAATATAGTAGTATGACATATTTCCCCATGAGATATGGAGTCAAGGAGCGTCCTGTGTTTCCGTTTGTGCACGTGGAGATGGACGAGCAGGACAAGCTAGGATGCTTCAGCGATATTTCCCAGTGTCTGATGATTCGGCTGAGATACTTACATCTGTACTAGATTGGGCAGAATTAAAGGCAGTAATCACATCAAAACAACGAAAAAAGTTATTATCTGAGGTCAGCAGACGAAGACCTCGCTCAAACTCTGATATGCTTTTCAATTCAGATACTAACTTGGTTGGTTCTTAAATATGTAATAAATTATTATTATTTATCATTTGCAGAGTAATACTGTGACTTTTTGGTAATTTCTTATGGATTAGTTATGGCGGAAGAGTTCCATACCCACCCAATTGAAGTAAATAAAAATGACAAACACAGGAATTGTCATGGGAACCAGAAGAAAATAATATTCATCTTCATTCATAGCATCTACCACACTCATGGGTATCGACGATATCAGTATCTTCTGAAGAGAGAACACCAGATATCCAATGACGAAAACCGTAAAAAATGCACCAAAAAGAAACGGGAAAAAGTATGTTTGGACACCAACATTTTTTGTCTTTTCAAGCTTTGAAATTAGCTCCTTCTTTGCAGTATTCGGTGAAGGTGGTGGCATTTTACAACAATACCGATCCGAGTTTGGATGTGCTGAGAATTAAGCTTGTTGATTTGATTTCATAGGCATCTAGCTGTGAGCTAAGTGCACAGCACGGATCGTTATAGTAAATCTAATATTTAGAAAGAAAAGCCACTGGACTGGAGTTGATGTCAACACAAAGACGTCCAAATTGTCAAAAATTGAATATCGGTCAAAAAATGACGTCTTTGAACTTTGCGATCTATATTAATACTTAGGGTTAGGGTTTAGGATAAATACGTTAATTTGAAATTTACGTTATTTTTGGATTTGAGATACTAAGATACGTGTAGCTCTATTAAGTAAGTCTCTGCAGACTGCTTACCACATTCTCAGCAGCAATACGTACTGTACAGATCTACAACAACACATTTTACGACTTAAGTCGGTGCAACAAATTCATTTAATGCGTTAGTGCTTAAAATACAAATAGCAAATCATTTCAATTATGAGTGCTGTAACACAAACGGAGAGAACATTCTTGACACCTTCAATAAATGGTGGAGCCACTGAGCGGAGTAACACATATCGCCGAGCAACCTTTAACTTCTTAAATGCAAATACGGATGAAGGAGAGTTGTACGAATTGATCATGACAGTTGTTATTGGTATTAATATTATATCTTTCGTGATGGGAACAGAGGAAGATTTTTACAAGGAACATGCGGCCATTATGCATAATATTGAAATATTTACGGTGTTCCTTTTCACATTAGATTATACATTTCGTGTTTGGTCTCAAGTTGAAGAGCGTGACAAGGAAACAGGCGCATATAGACACAAAGGTTGCTCTGGGCGTATTGTATGGATGTTCACTGATTTATTTTCTTGGATTGATATTCTTTCTATCTTACCGTTCTGGTTGAACACATTAACACCAATGAAGGTTGTGACAAAAACTCAATTTATTAGAAGTCTGAGAACCTTACGGCTTCTTCATTCTGAAGGTAGCGTTTCAGAAGCATGGAGAGACTTGTACAAAATTGTATCAAAAGGAAGACACGTATTCGAAACTACAACGTCAATTGCTGTATTCCTCTGGATTATCTGTAGTGCTGCATATTATCTTGCGGAACGGAATGTACGTTTTCGATTATATATTTAAAAAAAATAATTTCGTACCAACTTTTGTACCTAACAAATTTTACAAAAAAAAATATTCTTCACAATTTATAATCCTGAAATGATTTATTGTCCAACAGATTCGAAGTCTTGTTATAACCGTTTTGAGTCAATACCTTCCGCAATGTATTGGTGTTTAATCAATCTTTTTGGGGAGTATCCCTTGATTGACTCACATTCAACAATGGGAAAAATTGTCGCCTCATTTGTCGCAATTTTTGCAGTTGGGATATTTGCTGTTCCTTGTGGAGTTCTTGGTGCAGGATTCCAGAGTTTGCTTGAAGAAGAGCGAGCCGAAGAGGACAAGCTCAAGCAACAATTAAGTGATACTGGCATACTGAATAAAGCAAATATCTCAAATGTACCCAATGATTTGAAGGCAACGCCACTTAATCCAAATCATAGAGGTCATGATTCAAACAATCCACCCAAATGGTCGTATCAGTGTTACATTTATCGAGTATTGAATGGCTTTACAACTTGCACATTATCGAAAGTAGTCGATAATACTATTGGCTTATCTGTGATGATATCTATTATTACTATTTGTTTATATAGTGTTCGTTGGATTGCTTTACATCCCAAAATATGCATTGGTCTAAAAATAGCAGAAGCTATTACAACAATACTATTTACTATTGAATATGTGGTACGACTTTGGGCTGCTGGTAGTGCTTCGCGGTATTATGGATTCTTTGGAAGAATCCGATATATACTCACCCCTTATGCTTTGATTGACTTATTTTCAATAATGCCAGTTATTATACTTCATGAAGAAACAAATATCAGTATACAAGACAAACATATATTACTGATGTCATCCATGATACGTGTCTTTAAGTTCGAACGGTTAACACAGTCTTTTTTTACTTTTTACAAAGTTCTGTCAAAGAGTGTCAGTATTATAAAGCTTGGCTTTTTCATAACAGGATTATGCTGGTTGTTTGCATCGACGTTGATGTGGCTTTTTGAAAGAAATAATCCTGATGATGACATCAGAAAATATTATACAAGTGTACCAAGTTCAGCATGGATAACACTCCTCAATCTCACTGGTGAATGTCCTCTTGCGGATTATACAATACCAGGTAAAATATTGACAGGTTTTCTTGGTATTTTTGCTGTGGGAATTTTTGCGGTACCTGTTGGAATAATTGGTGCAGCATGGGAGGATATGATTTCTGCCGTAGATGAAGTCTCTGAAGAGTCAGCTGATGACGAAGATCCATTAAATGTATTGAAAGAATTTCAAGGCTCTGATGGTATTGAGAAGCTCGGGTTGGAAGAATTAGATAACCATGATTTTGCAGTGCAAGTTCTTGAACGAGAAGATGATGAGTTGAATGACCATGAATATTCTTTATTAACTACTAGACAAAAGATCTATGCTTTCCTTCATGGATATACGAAAGTAGGTAAATATTTTGAGATGTTTATTTTTTTTGTTATTATTGTTTCTGTTGTAGAAGCAATACTAGAAAGTGTCGGGCCTATGAATGAAAAGTATGGAAGTATTTTTGCTATTATAGAAGTTACCGTAATAGCTATCTTTACAGTGGAATATATAGCCAGATTTTGGTGTTGCCCAGAAAATCCAAAGTATTCAAAAAGAAATCTTGATGATTCCTGGGCAAGATTCAGGCATGTAACGTCTGTATTTGCAATAATTGATTTACTTGCAATATTCCCATTCTATGCTTTGCTTATATTTCCAGAATTGGATAAGTATGATGAGTTCTTTCGAATGCTTCGGCTATTTCGACTAGTGATGATGGAGAAATATATTCCAGCTTTTTCCCTACTCGATGACGTGTTCAGAAAAAAAAGACATTCGCTATCGATTGCTGCTTTAAACCTTTTAGTTATTTGGATATTTGCTACCACAGCATTACACCTAACTGAGCAGAATACGTTTATACATTCACCTGATGCTGATGATATGACAATGGCATGGCGTTATCGAAATATACCCAATTCTCTACAATATACAATGATACATCTTACAGGTGATTTCCCTTTAATCGATTATTCAATGTATGGACGACTTGTATGTGTTTTTGTTGTTACCCTTGCTGTTACAATTGTTGGAGTTCCGGCGGGCATTATAGCAACTGGTTTCTCCGAAGTATTGGAAGATAAAAGGAAAAGTAGCAGAGATGCACGACAAAAGGCAATAATTCTTTTACAAAGAAATGCAAGGCGATGGCTTGACATGAGACGTTTCAAAATGTTAAAAATGCTTCAGGATGAAGCAGTAGCATTTTCCCATGCACATGTAATACGGAAAGCTGAACGGTCGAAGGAGCTGCAGGCTGAGCTTGGTTGCATGACATTTTATAGCTTGAAATTCATTCAAGCTCAAAATGTTCAAATTTGTATTATTGTTCTGATTTTGCTGAATATAGTCTCAGTTATTTTAGAGAGTTGTAAATCAATCAAACACTATACGAAATCAATGCCACAATATTTTGATTATTTTGAAACATTTTCAATAATTGTGTTTACAATTGAGTACATCATTAGAATCGTTTCTGCAAGTGCTAATTCGCACTACTACTTTAGCAGAAGAAAAATGATATTTTCATTTTTTGGAATCATTGATATGTTATGTATATTACCGTGGTATATACAAAAAGTAATGCAAATGAATGGCGACACAACTATAATTCATGCCGCGCCATTTCGTGTAATTAGGATTTTTCGAATCTTACAGTTAGATCGATTCATGTCTTCTTTTACAATTTTTTCTGATATATACCATAAGAGTAAAAATACTTTAAAAGCTGTAGGTTTACTTGCACTAATTATATGGATAATTGGGGGATCTTTATTTTTTCTGTTTGATCCAGAAATTTTTGAAAATATTCCAAATTCTTTATATTATACAGCAGTATTTCTCGGAGGTGAATGGGGTGTTATTGATTACTCCGTCGCTAACAAATTTACATGCATCATGTTTTGTATCATAGGTATAACAATGTTTGCAATTCCTATTGCTACAATGTTTGAAGCATTTGTTGATACACTCCAAGATTTTGATGATGATATGGAGAAAGAATTTGTCACAAAGAATCAAGAAAAAGACGTAAAAAAGAATGGTGATGATGTAAAGAAGAATCAAGCAGGTACGAATGGTCATGCATCACAATTACAAGATCAAGATGTTGAAAATTTGACATTTGTAGATCGTAATCGTACATACTAGAGGTAATAAGAACTAGATCATGAAATAAAAGAAAATATGTTTTTCGTGTTTCTATGATTGAATTAAATAGATTTGATACAATTTTATCAAAACAGATGTAAATTTGTTTCCGGATTCCTCTATTTTGATCTCAATCAATCGTAATTTTTCTTGATTTTTCGTGTTGTTGGCCGTTGGCACTCGAATCTCATGATTCAGATCCACGAGAGCACTGTGTGGTGGAGGTAATTAATTTACCTAGTATATAGTATAGTATTTCAATTTGAATTAGGCTTGACATTAGGAATACATACATTACGTCATAAAGAATTATTCTTTAGTATTTTTCCAATGTTTTCATTTCTATACGATGGCTCCATCGGCAATATGTTGGCACCGCTTAACACACCAGAAGAAAAGTTGGCAGATGCTTGTCGACGTGGGGACGTTGGTCTAGTTAGAAGCCTCAAAGCGCAAGGCACCCGTTTAGATAGTCGACTTGACTGGGATAGATCAACTGCTGGGGACTCATACATACATATTGCTTGTAGTAAGGGCCAACTATCTGTTGTTGAGTATTTGATCGGGGAAGGTGTAAACATTAATATGCAGGGGAAAAATAGCCGAACTCCCCTCATCGCAGCTGCGGAAGGTGGTCACAAAGAAGTGTGTGAATATTTGATATCATCAGGAGCTGATGCGACAGCAAAGGATTGTAATGGTAAGAATGCGTATGATAGAAGTAAAAGTGTGCCAATTCGACAATATTTACTTCAGTATATCTTCAAGAGACATGATCCGGCAACAATGACTCAGGAACAGCTAGCTCACTGCCACGCGCTCGCCAACGGAGGGGGTGAAGGTGGTATGAGTTATGCCAATACTGGAAGTCCCCCCCTTGGAAATTATACTCATCCTCCTGGGGATATTGCTTCTCAGGCAAGTATGCCTCCAACGACTAATACACAAACGAATATGTCGTCTACATTGTCAACTAATATGTCGTCTACTAGTATGGTTACAAGGACAAAAGTTGGGTATACTTTGGGTAAAAACGCAATATTACCTGATGGTTTCATCTCAAGTGCAAACGATCCTACTCTACAAAACAAGTATGGTCATCAGCATGTAAAAACACATGCTATAGTTGCTCCACCACCCACGGATTCTGCAAGTCAAATGCATTCATATAATGTGGGAAATCTTCAACGTGGCGGAACCGTGAATAGATATGCACCTCCACCACAAATGCCATTTTTCAATAACAATGGAGCACCGCCGCAACAACGTAGACAAGCAAGATCAAATGGATTTATGCAACAGCATAATAATGTACCTAAATCTATGCCTAAATATACAAGCGTTGGATTTGGTTCACCTGTCGTAAAAAGTGGTAGTGCTCAGCCACCTTTAAATATATCACAGGCAAATGGTATAGGCAATCATAATACAAGTACACAATCTAATGTGATCCAACAACAAACACAATTTATGCCAAATATATCACAGGTAAATGGTGTAGGCAATCATAATACAAATCAACCACGAGTGAATAATACAACAAATATTTCTCAAACTTTTAATCCATCCAAAAATATGTACCCCACTGCTACAAATAATTTGTACTCAAATAGATCCGATGTTACAAAACAAACTCAAAGTTATATACCAGGTTTCACAAAGCCAAACAACAATGATAGATATTCTCCAACTGTCGCTGCTCCAAATATTGCTGACAGTTTTGTCGGTGGTGGGTTTACATCTCAAAATCCTAATGCACAAGTCTCACATACGAGTCACATTACATCTCAATTTGGAGCACATAAAAGACCTGTTTTAGGAGTACCACCATCTTTATTAGGCACAAGTGATGAAATATCAAAACCACTTACTTTGAAAAGTAATGATTATAGTCAGTTTTCATCAATTTCACTTTCTGAAACTTCTCCTAACAAAACAACTTTCATGACTCCTGGATTTTCTTGATTAATGTAAGGAAATTTCCATTTTAAAATCTTGTGGGAATCATATTATCTCTTATCTGTGGTTTTATCACTGATATTTTAGATTTTGTAAATAAAAAAGTTAAAAAAGTGTTTTTTGATCTGTTACCGGGTGTCTTATGTACTTTCTTACAGTTACAGAAGTGAATATCACTACTACTTTGAACCAGTCAGACAAGACTACTAAGAATTAATTTCTGACATGCATTATCAAATGCATTTCATTCGGGCTATTTAAACGCTTTCTGTTATATTTCACTAGTGTCTACGCTTTCAACCATGGGGAAAAATATTGCCCAAATAATGAAAAATAGAAAGCGCAAGGGAGCGGACGCTTACCGCAAACGAAAACAACAAGAGAACCAAGCTGCACTGCTCATCACAGCTTTGATTCGCGGCGTTGCTTTGCGTAATACTTTACAAGAGAAAAAAGATGCTACATTATACTTACAAGGCATTTTTCGAAAGCGTTTAGCATATTTAGCAGTTAAAAAACTTCATTGGGCGGCGACAGTGGTACAGTGTAATTTTCGCCGACATGCCTGGCTTCGTGAGCTAAGTCAGAGTCATGCCACAGCAAACACACTACAAAGGTTGTTTCGCGGTAGACAAGAAAGAGAGAATATGCGCAGAATCAATGAATACAATAATCATGTAGTTCAGACTCAGTGGTCAGTGCAGCAACTTTTAGACCGATCAACAGAAGAACGGAAAACGAAAGATGGTCTCATATGTCAACTGCGTGATCCAAAAACCACACAACTTTGGTATTACGATAAGAGAACTAAGGAGGCTCTATGGAAAGCACCAAAAAAGTTTGCAATTGATGAAAAAATGTTTCGATGTAATTGGGATGATTGTCAAGGAAGTATATATAATTTCTGTGATTCAGTTTTTGATTCTCAAAAGGATTTTGATGAACATTGTCAGTGGAAACATTCATGGAGATGTGCAGCTTGCTGTCAGTTGAATAATTATAAAACATATCCAATATGTCCACATTGTAAGAATCAATTTGATGCAAATGGAATTAATTTAGTAAAATGTATTCGAGAACGATCTAAACTGCGAGCTAAAGAAAATGCTCAAAAGCGATTAAAATTACAAAAACTAAAACAAAAACAAGCAATGGAAAAAAAAAGAAAAGCTGATCGTCAGCGAAAGAAAGAAGCAAGTACTAGAAAACATACAACTCAAAAGAAACGCTTGAAACCAGAATCTGGGAATAATGTCAAAGAATATGATACTGATACAATCACTGATGAATTTGGTGATGAGTTTGAAGATGAAATTAACTTTGCAGAAGAATCAGATTTTTCAATGCCTTCGGCGAGTGGAACAGCAATAATACAAATTGAGTCTTTAGATTCAACCGATATAATGAGCCCTGAATCAATCACAACCCGCATTGATAAATATAAGGCTTTATCAGCAGCAGCAGATTTTTCTGTTACTCCAAAAGATGGATTAGGAATTCGAAAGTTTGGCACAGAGGAGATTATTTATCAAGGGGCATGTATGTTTTATTTTTTGAAAATTTGAATTTTTTTTCATACGAAATATTGTACCTAACAAATGTTTTATATTTTTGTTGAAATATTTTTCCAAAATACATTTAAGGATGGAAAATATCATGGAATTGGGACACTGAACTTTTCAAACGGAGATCGATATTTTGGTGAATGGCGAAATAACCTACAGTATGGTGTTGGTGATTTCATTGGTATAGACGGACGGTCATACAAAGGTAATTGGGTTCTTGGGAAACGCCATGGAATGGGTAAATATTGTAGTGTGAATGTATGTTTTATTTTTTTTCAAATTTGAATTTTTTTTCGTACGAAAGTTTGTACCTAACGATTTTTTTGAAATATTTTTCCAAAATACATGGTGATATTATTGAAGGTATCTGGAATGAGGGGAGTGTGCATGGTCATGCCGTTGCGACTATGAAATCTGGGGCATCTTATATTGGTGAATGGCAACATGGTAAATATCATGTGCGTTTTCACAATTAATTTCAAATTTAATTGTTTTTCGTACGACATTTTGTACCTAACGTTATTTCTAGAAAAAATATTTTTCATAATACATGGGACTGGTCGATTCACAAATGCAAATGGTGATATATATGATGGGCATTTTGAAGGGTCATTTGCCCATGGTAAAGGTTGTTTAAAGATGAAGAATGGACGTACATATCGCGGAATGTGGGATAAAGGACAGAAGACGGGTAAAGGGGTATCAAGTGATTCCTTCGGAAATCGATGGCTAGGAACATTTTATCGAGGTCAATTGGAAGGAAAGGGGACCTTCTTATCCTCTAAAGGCACGATTTATCGCGGTGGATTTCGTGCAGGGAAACGTTGGGGATACGGTGAACAGATCTCGTCAAATGGTGATAGTTATAAAGGTCATTGGGTTCGCGATAAATTTGATGGTGAGGGAATTTATTCTTACAATAATGGTGATAAATATGTTGGTCTCTGGCATGCTGGCCTGAAATCTGGACGAGGTAAATATTCAATGAAGGATGGTGGCTGGGTTGATGGTTGTTGGCGAGTTGGTAAATTAAATGGTTTGGCAGTAATGCAAGGTGCAAATCCCTTAGAACGTTACAATGGTCACTGGAAAAATAACAGAATGCATGGAAAAGGCACAAAAACTTGGTCAAATGGATCGACATATGTTGGTATGTTTCATAATGGTCGTATGGGTGGCGGTAAAGGGAAAATGCAGTATGCCTATGGACATGTCTATTATGGTGAATGGAAAAATAATTTGCGTCATGGTAATGGACGTTTGGATGAACAAAATGGCGATTGGTTTGAAGGTAGATGGTTTAAAGATAAACGAAAAGAAGGTACACATACGATGAATCCGTTTTCACTTGATAAAGAAGTTTATATTGGTGAATTTTCTGTCGAAGATCCCAAAAATCGTCGAGATGGTCAAGGTAAATTTATATACACTGATAGAAGTATATATGAGGGTTCTTGGTATGAAGGTAAAAGGCACGGATATGGTAAATATTTTATAAATGGAAATCTTGTGTATGATGGAGGTTGGTTGAAAAATTTGCGCAGTGGAAATGGAATTTTACGTGAAGATGGTGATATGTACGACGGAGGATTTGAAAATGGCCTATTTTCTGGTTTTGGGACAATGCTTTATTCTGATGGTACAAAGTTTGAAGGTATGTGGAAAGAAGGTTTGCGTCATGGAGATGGTAAAGAAATTTCATCTAATGGAAAAAGTGTATTTTTTGGGAAATATCGAATGAATTTACGTATTGGACAGGGGCGAATGGAAGTGATGGCAAATACAGAAGAAAATCGTAGAATCCGAGTCAAAGTATTTGGATTTTAAAACAATTAAATGTAATGTTACAATTTATATATTTATTAATGTCAAAATTTCTATGAAAACAAAATTATACACCGAGAAAAAGTTCTTTATGAAGCATTGCAGAGTTCACCGAAGGACTAGGAGGGACGAATTCCTGTTGTTGATTTTGACCCTCAATTATGTCACTATCATCATCCTTCTGTTCTTTTTCTATTGTTTTATCTTTTTCTATTGTTTTATCTTTTTCTATTGTTTTATCTTTTTCTATTGTAGTATTTACAGTCTTTGAGGATCGATGATTCTGTTGTTTTGGTTTTAGCTTTGGCGACCCAGAAGCGGCGCTACTACGTGGGTATGGTTTCGTCTTTTTAGGATTCCCTTTGTTCAATTTTGGTGGTTCTTTTGTCTTTTTCGGATTCCCTTTGTTTAATTTTGGTGGTTCTTTTCTAAGATTTTGCTGATTTGAAGGGGACTCGGAGATATTTGTTTTGGAGGCTTTTGTTACTACTGGCGCTACGGGTGCACATGAAGTATCACTATTTCTGATAGCACGACTATATTTTGGCGAACCTGTATTTAGTGGTGATTTTCTAATTTTTCTTGTTCTTTGCTTGGATTGGTTCAATTTTTCGGCTTCCTCTCTTTCAAGTTTTTGTTTTTTTTCTAATGCAGCGGCTCCCTTCTTTTCCTTCCGCATTTCTTCACAAGAATCAAAACCAGTTTCATCTTCTTCCCATTTCTCAGGATTGATGGCAAATCGTTTTTTGAAACTATCTGGAATTGAACCTATTTCCGTGAATGTACTGTATACATTTTTCATTTCTTTGCCGAAAAGATCCAAAATAGGTTTTATGGTTGTCCAAGGATGATTATCTAGTCTTATATTTAATACACGCCACTTAATTGCAGCGGGAGAAAACGGGTCGTGAGAAAAAGGGAACCCAACATATACTTTTACAAGCGTGTGCCAGAATTCCTTATAAGCCGCAGCATATTCTGCGATTAAATCACCAAGGGCGGAAAATTCTAATGGCTTAAATGCCAGTGTTTTTTTCCGACTTAAGCCAATCGCACCCCATTTATCTTTAGACTTTATAGCAAGTACTATATGCCTAAACACATGACCATCTACTATGGACTTAAGACTAATGGGTACACGATCTACCTCCTTCCAATCTGATGTGAGATACACACCTAAGAAAACTGCTTCGAGGCATTGAATGGGTAATGCATCTGCCATAATAGTCTTTGCTGTAGTTGTCACTTTGATCAATCCACGATTCTTAAATATTGGAAAATACCTTGTTCCTGTATGATTATATTGGAAGCTATTTAGATATCTTTGAAGCTTTATTAACTTCTTTTTCAAAGGCTCTTTGTTGGTGAACTGTGGAATTTGAGGTATTGGTGGACGTGGTAAACTTTTATCACCTTTTAGGGCAGCTATCGCAGCTTTTAATTCTTCTTCTGTCTGTGGTCGTGGTACTTTCCATTGCTCTACGGTATAACGAGTAATCTCTTTTTTATCAGATGAAGATTTTACACTTCCAGTACTATTCTTTTGGGGTGTTGTTCCGTTTGATGTGTTTTGTGTTGTGGCTGAAACACTATTCGATGTTTCCGCATTAGCAGCATTGATATTACTGTGACTATCTTTTGTCAATTCAATCTTTGATTCTTCCATATACTTCAGCAACTAGATATTGTATACTTTTCTATGTGGTATATAGAGTAAGATGAAGGAATCACTTCTTGTGAAAAATAATCTGGATACAAAGTGTGGGAAGATAAAATCGAACTATTTCCTCTCTCAACCATGTCTCAACCGTTTTTAACGTACATTCTTAAAAACACGAAATATTGATATTATTATTATTTTGTTCATAATTTTGAGGAATTTTGAGGATGAAATTTCAAATTCTTTTATTTACCTTAAGTAATCGATTTGATACATACATAAACTTTTACGTTTTTCTTTATTAATTTGTGCATCAAAGAGATTCTTTTGAAGCCACTGCATAGTGTCATTAACCCGTAGTTGCGTATACCGTAGATTTTCAAACATTTGATTTGCTAATACTTGTATATCATTGCTTGCATTTGGGCTTTGGTCGGAAGTAGTTTTCATATTTTTACTTTTCTCAAATTTAGGAAATGTTTCATTTATTCTAGATAGACGTGTTTTCATTCCTTCGACATTAAGTATAGTATCATTGAAAAGTGCCCTAGCCCTGACAAAAGTTGCAGATACTTTATGTAATTCTTCTTTCGCGATTGACATTGGGTGAGTATTTAATCCAATAGATTGATTTAATTTATCGTCGTGTAAATCTTCTCGAGAATCACCAACTTCACCTTCGTTGTATTTTATATTATGCAACATTTCGATTTTAAGTTTTCGTTCTGTACATTGATGTTCAAGACGCAGCTGAAGGTCTTCAACAGCTCTCTCAAATTCTTTCAAATAATCTTTTTGTTTTAGATATCGTTCAATTATTTTAGACTCTTCGCTTAGGCCTGTTATTAATTTTATTTTATGAAAACTTGTTTTGTATGACTTGTTTTTAATAATATCGTCTTTATGTGTTTGTTTCAATACGCAGTGAAAGCGTTGAGAAAATTTAGATTCATTTTTCGTTATATTTTCAGTACTTTCTTTTGGAATCGGCATTAAGTTTTTGTTATATTCCATTAAATCTAGTTCCGCTTTTAATTGTATTGCTTCTCGTAATGAAGACTGCTTTGCATTCAGTTTTTGCTTCAAGGATCCGCTCTTTTGGGAGCATAATTTCTGAACCGTTGCCAAACGCTCAAGCTCAACTTTAGATGTAACTTTAATTTCTGAAAGTTCTTTTCGAGATTCTTTCAAAAGAGTCTTTTGAACATTCAGCGCTTCATTATAGACATTTATTACATCATTAAATAAGGCATGTTCACGTTTTAATCGCTGCTCAATATATTTTAAGGAACTTTTATAAGACTCTAAATCTTGCAGCTCCTTATTTGCAAGTTTCACATCATCGTCCAATAGTTTAGAGATGATTGGTTTAACTTTTGTCCGCATGGATGAAATCTGTCTATCTTCAGTTTTACACCCTTGCAATACGCGTTTCAATTGTTCTACTTTGTCGGAACCATTTTCACAGCGAGAATTGAGAACACTCAACTGGTGATTTGCCTGCTTTAGTTTCTCCCAAAGTTTTTCCTTCTGTTGACTATAAATCAATACCTTTTTCTTTGAATTATCTTTGACTAATGTTGTTCTCTCTTTTCGATCAAAAGTATCATTTGTATACGAAAATTTATTCCGAAACTGGTTAGCCGCTTCAGGTCCACGCATAGATCGTCTATTGTACTTCTTTATATTAAATGGCTTCCGTAAGTGCAATGGCACTCGGTACTTTTTCTTAACGTAAATGTCTTCGTCATTACTAAGTTGGGTTGACAATGGTATTTGTGCTATCATAGAAATACTTTGAATCAAACTATTATTTCTTCCATATATGTTATCAAGTTGAATATGCTCATCCTTTGCACATATCTGTTTCTCTACAGTGAATGTTTGGGTATCTATCTGTCGTTTATTTTGTCTACATTGTAAAACTTCAAAATCTAGGTTAGATGATAAAGTTTTTGCGTTGCTTCCACAAAGAATAGGTGACGCTTTTTCATGATGATCCTTCATCAGTTCATTCCGATGCAAATGGCTATAACGTCCCAGCAAAAGTATTTATCATAGTACACTGCCCGCGCTTAGTTCCCAGCACTAGCTAGGGTACAATTTTGCTTGTCCTTTGTATTCTTCATACGGTACCCTACTACTAGTGTCGTCAGTTACAATTTCAAGATTTTTTAATTTTGGAATTAGGGCTATTTGAAAAAAAAACTAGAAAAATAACTAGAAAGACAAATTTATTTAGGTTTCTTTAAACTCAATTTGCGCCAATCAGAAAAGCACTGGATTAAATTAAAATCAGAAAATATATTCAATTATCCATGATAATATCCTGAAACCTAATGGTTTTTTCTTTACTCTAAAAATTTAGATTTACAACTTTCAATGTTATTAATAGATTTAGCAAATTCGCGATAAACCTCTGGAAATTTTAACATACAAACAGTACCACCTCCTCTCTTCGTTTGGCCCTCTTGTCGGTTCAGATCCCCAATACAAACTACACCTGATTTATCCTTAGGAAATTTTGGAGGGTCATTTGGGTATTTTTTATGTTTATGTTTTATCGTCAAGTCGTCGCTTTCAAAAGGAAAGATTTCAAATGCATCAGTTTTAGAAATACCGCGAAAGAATTTCAGTTTTGTTTGTGGTAAAGTAATCGCCCACTTGGAGTGATCTTGTGTAGAGCTCCAACTACCTGTCTCCACACCACCTGGCATCGTAATATGACGAATATTCATCACATTCAATTTAAATCCCTCATCCTTACATGAACTCTGCATACTTCCCACTCCATTTTCCCATGACTCAACAGCAATATCAGAATGTAATGTAGGTGCAACTAAGTTTTCATAAAAATGTACAGCAGAGGATTTGGTGGAAGCCCAGGCGGCACTTTTGGAAATCCTCAAAAAATTATTGCCTGCTTTTGATTGTATATGTTTGATAAGAAAATTTTGTTCAGTATTTTCTTCGTTCAATAAATTTGATACCTGAGGATAGAGGTGCGTAATTGTTTGAGGAAGTTTAGAGTCATACAGTGGCAAACGGTCAACTTGGAGAGATTGTGCGACGTCTTCAATCCCAGAAGGAGTTAGGCTTATACACAAAAAACTCTGACCGTATGTGTTACTGGTCAAGTCCCAAGATGGCTTAAAACTATCCTTGATGTAATTAGGGAATTTTGGCAAGCTATGTGTAAGCCAAAAACCACCTACACTGTTAAATCCAAGTGCGCCTTTGGCATGTGCTTTGGGTGAACCATGGTTTTTACCATTTGGTTCCTGATTATTCCAGAGCGCGTATCCTACTGAAATATTTTCATTAGATGTATCTGTGTAAATTTGTTGAAGTGTCATTCCCAAAGCTCCCTCTTCTTTATCAAGAGTATGCTTGGATACAAGCAGTGATGAGTTGTTGACATCAGAGTAGCTATAGTTATAGGATTCTGGATGCTTAAGAATGATCCACCAATCTACTGGTGAATTTGTATCTGAAAGGCATCCTATGGATAAAACTTTCATGAAGTTAAGCATTGAAAGTAGTAATAAAGGGCGTAATTGGCTCATTGTCCCAAAATGTTTTATGCCGGTAAGTTGTTTGACGGTAAACTAAATTTTCAAAGTTTTCAGCAAGCGCAAAGAGCATTCGTTTTGCTCCTGTAATACCTTGTAATCTAATCGGTAATCCTTTTCAGTCGACGTCGGTCGTGTGACGTCATCATCGTCTCAGTAAAAAAATAGCAATTAAAATTGAAATAATTGTCTAAATATGTCACTATTCACTATATAGCTAANTTTTAATATAATCATTATTACGTCGCATTCAACATATTATTATACAAGTACGCCGTGGTCATTAAATTTTATAAGCTTGAACAGAGAGTTGTTTTGCGCATATACCTAAAGCGCATCAATATTATTGTGCCCCAATGAATAACTAATGCCCGTGCAGTGTTTATAAGAAAATAACTTTAGAAATATATGCACTAACACTAATTTAGAAATGTCAACCTCAAATATTCGACGCTCGCAGTACAAACAGCAACTTCGTGTATTTCAAAGTGTCATGCAAAAGTGGCTTCAACACGTATGGAAAACATACCCTTGGGTTGTTATAATATGCAGTGTATGTTCTTTAAGTGCGGGTTCTTTTCTAACGTTTATCCTTATTGTTGACGACTATATCCACAGAGGTACTCTTCATAAACCTGGGTTTGTAGTTGTAGAACTCTTTTGCGACTTTCTTATATGTTTTGTTGTTATTTTTTCGGCACTATTTTACGGTTCAAAGTATCGATCTTCTATTTGGGGCACTATTGAACCAGCTGTAGCTTTACTGTGTATTTTATCTCTTTATATATATGTATGTTTTATTTTTTTTCAAATTCGAATTTTTTCGTACGAAATTTTGTACCTAACGATTTTTTTTTGAAATATTTTTCCAAAATA
>LT636042.1:0-19962 GCA_900128565.1 Stramenopiles sp. TOSAG23-6 | reverse complement strand
TCATATAAAACATACACGTTTTTCAAAACCTACTACGAGCGCAGATTGGTCGAAAGTCCAGTCTAATGCACTTACAGCTCCTGTGACAGAATCATTAAAATACCACGTTTTTAACGAAAATGTTTGTCGAGGAATTGGTTTTTCATTTTTATATTCAATTCGGTCAAGATCGAATATATCAACAGTTCCATTTACATGTCCAATTGCGGCAAGTCGTCGACCTAATGTATTTTGGAAAAATATTTCAAAAAAAATTCTAAAAAAATCGTTAGGTACAAAATTTACTATAAAAAAAAATTCGAATTTGAAAAAAAATAAAACGTACATGACTAGGTAAAATAGGATTCTTTCCTGCTTTATCGAGCACAACTGCACTTTGATATAATTGGGGTGAAGATTGAAATACTAAAAGTCTAGCAGGACTCGGAAGGCCATCCATATTTTGTAGAAAAATATTTCAAATTCAAAATTCGTTAGATATGTTACAAAAGACAGAGTAGGTACAAAATTTCATACAAAAAAAATAAATTCAAAAATTCATGATGAAAACGCACATGGCAAAAAAAAAAAAAAATCAAAAAAATGTTAGGTACAAAATTTCGTATGAAAAACATAAATAAATTAGAAATTCATGATGAAAACGCACATGGCATATGTTCCATTTAATACCTGTACTTCATCACCTTCCCAAATGATAGAGCGTCCCAAAGGCTTCACCCATTGAGGTGGAGTCATTTCAATTACATCATCTTCAAAAAGGAGTTCAAAACATCCATCGGAAAAACGTCGCTTTATTATAGCTGTGTAATACAACATATCATAATTGACTCGGGCTTCAACAGAGTCGCCAGCTTTTAAACAACTCCGTTCATGTATTTTGGAAAAATATTTCAAAAAAAATATAAAACAAAATTGTTAGGTACAAATTTCCGTACGAAAAATAAATTCGATTTTTTCGTTAAAAAAAAAAATATAAAACATACATATTCTATTTTAGCAATATCAATTGCACGCGCTCTCGCCTCTTCAGCTTCATCTGGACAACCTGCATGAATATATGCAATTGAAAGTTGTTCCAAAGCTGACTGAAGTTTCGAAGGGAGATTCTCTTTGACCCAACGACAAAGTTCTCGCCGAGTTAAATCTAAGCGCGCATATGACGCACGATATACACGACCACCAGACTTCATTGCCTGGGATACAGAATTTTGGTAGTATGTATTTTGGAAAAATATTTGAAAAAAAAATCATTAGGTACAAAATTTCGTACGAAAAAAAATTCGATTTTTTTGTTAAAAAAAAAAATAAAACATACATACAATAGAATACTTTAAAAGTTCAACAGCAATGATCGCTGCGTCTTTCTTACACTCTTTTTTCTTATACATTTCTATATTTTTTTCAGATAAAATTGACTGCTCAAAATTGAGAGAAGCAGATATCTGTTTTGTATCATTTGTATCAGAGACATATAATTCACTTTCATTATTTTCATTATTTACATTATATCTATTATGTACAAAAATTAGGTATGGATTTCGCATGAACAAACCTGCGAGTGTTTCTGAAAGACTTGCTCCTATAGAACGTGATGCTTCTAATACCTCTAACGCTTTATTTGTAGTATTCCTTTGGCGACTTCGGATATCAACATCTGCACTGTCATTCTTACTATCTTTCATGTGTGAAATAGCATCAGTTTCTAAACGAGCAGTTTTGTAAAAAAGTATTTCTGTTTTGATATAAAAGAAATTCGTTAGGTACAAAATGTAGTACAAAAATAATAAATTTGAAATGAATAATGAAAAACGTATCGAATAAAAACTCAAAAAAACAATTCAATTTCTTAGGTACAAAATTGCGTACGAAAAAAAAAATAAATTTGAAATGATAATGAAAACGTACATATATCACATTTCAGTTTGCGGAGATGAACCGTACCAAAATGAACCGCGGCGATAAATTTCCTCTTTCTTTCTAAAGAACATACAGTTTCAACAGAATCGTCGATTTGAATAGATGCAAATTTGGAAGAAATATGTACGTCATCACTTACACTGACCTCATCACGACAAAAATATCGTATCATTATACGTAAAATGTTGCATGTATTGTGAAAAAATGTCAAATTTGAGATTCGTTAGCTACAGAAAAGGATACTACAATGTAAGCAATAAAGAAAACTCGGAATAAAAACATACATGGCATTGTATGAGCAAGTATGAGAGCAATATCAGATCTACTAGTACCTAGGAATAAGCAATGAAGTTTTCTAATTGTTCTAATGTTTCGGTCTTTTTCGGAAGTAGCTTCAAGTAGGATATTTGAATCGCAAAATATCATAGAGAATATATTTTGTGAAAAATCTATATCCTTTTCAATGATTTCACCCTTGACATTGACGGAGTATTTCATAACGAGTTCAAGTGCGAGACACATGGAAATCTTTGAAGGTCCAAATGTTTTGAGGTTGTCAACTTTTAATAGTGACGACAACAACAAAGAAACCTTCTCGTAGAACTCACTATGTAAAACACGTTGAGCACCCTCTGCTGATATCATTGAAGAAACATTCGGACATCTCCGAAGAAGATCAACACGAAGTTGAAGTGCAACCTTTCGCTTCATGCCATTAACTTCAGCAAAAGTAAAGAAGCTATTGAGTGGGAGACAGCAACAAAGATACATAACCTTCTGTTCCGGCCATAATCCAGGACACCAATTTGGTGAAATTATACTAGTATTGTTCATTATTTTATAAAGGAAACACCTGTAGCAACAGAGGCTATACAATATATCGCATCCTTCAAAGTTTAATAACGTGTAGTGGTGCGACAGTCTGCACTACCTTTTGACCTTTTGACATAATAAATATGAATCATGATGTTTTTGACAGCCACGTGTCATCGCTCGCGCTGGCACCAAGGGAACTGACACGACAAAGAAAACTACCTTCGGCCTTCATCCTAAATGATAATATCATATTTTCAATTGGCAGGTCGATCTTATTAGGTAAATCCATTCAAATTACTCAGAGACAGACTCTCTATTTCATCACAATGAAAAGAGTTTCCAGTTATGACCGTTTGGCAAAGACAATGATGGGTCCTACCCAGAGTCGCACTTTTTTGAAGCCCATAACTTTCCGTGACTCCAAGAGTCAAAAGTCATTGTTTGGAATAATTTTTGGAATAGTGTCGTATTTTTTGTTGACGGTATTTTCAACCATTTTTGTGTTTGGTGTTCCTCCTTCATCGATTCCAAATATGTTTTATGATATTGGCACATTCTATAGATTGCCAATCTCATCACAGGACGTAGCTGGAGTAGCAGTTGCAGTTGCTTTTTCTATGCTTCCACTTTTCTTGATGGACTTGTGTATCTGCAAACCCATTTTTCGTAATAATTCTAGCGGCCGTTGGTTTCTACTACACGCACTAGGAAACATGATCGCTGCAGGTTTATCATTACCCGATTTTTATTGGGTATTTGAAGAACCTGGTCAAGCACTTAGTGCTGCACGTTGTGAGACTTTGAGTTTTCCTGCTTGCACAGACTGGGCTCCCTCTATGATAATTGCAATTCATATCTATCATGTTTTAGGATTCAATTTAGATGCAAACGATATATTTCACCATGCTCTCTTTGTACCAACGATTGGGTTAGTTCGATTTTGTTACCCTTGGGGTACTTGTGGAAATCTCCTCTGTTTCTTCATTTCTGGGTTACTTATTTAATATTTATTACAAATCATACAGTGCTTTTGAAGTTTGTTTTTTCCATATTAACTTTTTCAAAAACTGCCAACATATTGTTCATATTACATCGGGTGGGATCAGCTACTTTTTGCTTGCAGCTGTAAAAAAAGGCACTATTAATACAATGACAGAGAAGCGCATTAACTGTAGTATTAATACCTGGATTAGGGGACCGGGTATGTTTTCCCATGAATTTTAATTGTTTTACTATGAAAATTCTGTAACTAACGAATTTCAAATTTGACATATTTTTTCATAATAGGTATTACAATGTTTTGTACTATTGCAGCAATGTGTTGGTCAAGTCCATATCCAGGAACCCCCGAGTCGGATATTATGCCATTTTATCTATTTTTCCCTTCTTTATTTGTGGTTAACTTCAATGTACGTTTTTTAATTTTCAGATTTGTTTAAATTCCTATATAACCTAATACTCCTTCCAACGTTTTGAGACTTCATTAAAAAAAATTCGATTTTGTCATATTTTTCAATGTAAATGCGCAATACTATGCTCAAAGAGTGATTGGGAATTATTATATTAGAAAGGCACAAGCATATAGTAAACGAGGTATGGAGAGGGTAGACCTTCATTGCAGTTAGTCAGTTTTTTTAAGAAGACAAAGTTTCAAATAAATTTGAAAAATAATTGTCCTTTCTTTTTCACCTCAAAATTTAGGAATTCTAAATTCCTTGATTTATTTCGTGTACTAGGACCTAAATTTAAAATTTTGGCATTTGCTGGAACTTCGAAAAACTCTAAAAATTCTTGTTGAGAAAACCGAAATGCAACATTTTTCTACACAGCAAATATAGTAAATAAAATGACAACGTATGATGTGGAAGACATTGTTCAAATGCTAAAGGGTTTAGGTGTTAACGCTAGGCATGATCGAACTGTGGCGGCTGCTATTCGTAAGAATAAGGTAGATGGTGAACTTTTAGTACACCTCATCGAAACAAATTCTCTTAGTGAAATAGGTTTTAAAACAAAAGTGAGACAAGGCAAAGTAAAATTACGTGCTCGGGATAAAGGTCTCTTAGGGTTTGGTGGGAAAGGTAATAATAGTATATCTATAGCTGAAGGGGATAATGAAGAAATATTTCAGTTAATGCTTGATAGAATTCGTGGACTTGAGGAAGCGTCGCGTAAACAACAAGGTTTACTATCATATTGGACTAAGCGCTCTAAGGTACTTGAGGAAAGTGTTCGAGGTCTCAAGCGCATGATATTGATGCAAAATAAAAATATTCCAAAAGCTAAAACAACGTCTGATCATGGGAATTCTGACACAGATGAACCTTCCTCGCCTCCAACTGGAAAAAAGAATTCAGAGTTAGCTTTAGAAGCAACATCACAGCTTCGTGCTGCACTCTCAGATCCAGCAGTTGGAGGTGCTTTAGAAAAAAAACTTCAAGTAAATCCTACAAAAAGGGAATTGAATAAAACACTACCCCCACCACCACTCTATAAACATACAATGAAAAAGAAAGAACTTCCTCCTCCTGCTTATCCTTACTCCGGGAGGGAATCATCAGCAACACAGAAGACTGCCGCTACTGAAGAAAAAGAAACATCAACAACACAGAATACTGTCGCTACTGAAGAAGAAGAAAGTAATGGATTAATGACGAGCGACACATGCGCAACAAATAAGGTCAAGAAAGTTGTTTCTTTACTAAAGATGTGCAAAATGCTAGAAGAGAAAATTACAAATTTGCCACAAAGTGACGTCGAAGCAAAACTGAATAAATTAGAAATAGCAAAAGCTAATGTCACTTCTAAACTTCAGGAATGTGGTTGGTATAATGATTGGCGAATTGGGGATGAATTGAGGATTCAAAATAGGGGAGAGTCAACTCAAATCATTCCAACTTCTTCGAATGAAAAAAATAGTATTGAAAATATAATAGAAAATAGTGATGAAGAAAAACAAAACTCTACACCGCAAAATAGTATAGTAAATACTACAGAAAATACTAACAAAGAAAAGCAAAACCCTAACCCTACACCACAAGAACTACAAGAACCAAAACAACCAGATGATATAGTAATAGCTGAATCTAGACTAAATTCTCTTATTGCGGGTACTAAACATTTGACATCATCTCATCCAATATTTGAATATGAACCCCCTTTAGTTGATGAAATAGTATTAGAAGAAGCGGATGCTAGTAGCCCTAACCCTAATGTGCAACCGTTGAATAAATCTGATAATGTGAAAGATACTGATAATATAAAAGAAAGAACCACTGCTATTGATGAGGATAATCAGGAAGTTGATCCTATTAGATTAAGGAGGAGGTATGGTAGCATTAGAGAGATATCCATTGATGAAGATTTAGATCTCGAGGATGAATTTTCGAATGAACCATAACATTTCAATTGTAAAAATTCTTTTCAGGAGATTTTATAAAAAATAAAAAACAAATAAAAAAAAGAATTGTTAATTTTATCACTTCTGTTTCACACGTTTTCCATTTCTTTTAGTTTCCATTCTCTTTGGAAATGGTTTCATTAAATGGGCATCTCTATCACGCATTGCTTGCTGTTTCCTTAGAACTAATGAATGTCTCATTTTATTCTCAGCTAATTTTCTTTGTTCCTCTTCCTTTAAACGTTGTAGTTTACGCTTATCGCGTTCATCAGATCGTCTTTTTGCAATGACCTTTTGTTGCCTCCTTTTCTCTTCAAGAATTTCTTCTTGTTTTAGGTTACGCTCTGTCTCTGCTTTCAACTTAGAAATTTTTAATGATGTTGCTCTTCTCTCATTTTGCTGTTTACACTGAAGAGCTGACAGGTTTTTATTATGTTTTTCATGCCACATTTGTCTCTCAATACGATCTTGTATATCTGATATATGCATTACGATATCACGTCTTCTTTGGGCACGTTTCTTGGCCACTTCACTTATAGAAGCTTGATTTATCCTATCGTTGATTTGATGTTTCACTATATTCCACGCACTTGATTTTTCAGAAGTTTGATTGCCTTTTGGTGATTTCAATATTTTCATTCTTTTCATTGCAACTGTCACTGCATCTGATGTCATTAGCATAGTAATTTGTTTTTTCTCCTCTAACAAATCAAACAGTTTTTCCTGATCATTACTTAAACGTTTTCCATTCGCTTTGAGTGCATAGACATCTAAAGCATCAGGTTCCTTTAATGCTTCCTTTGCACGACGCATCTTTATCTGTGATATATCAGACACTCGTTTTTGGGCTTCAATAAAATCTTCTTCAGCTTTTTTCCCCCATGCTTCCTGCTCTTGTTTAGCCCTCTGGAAACGGCTTTTATGTTCCCCAAAGCGCATCTTATTTTGTTGTTCTCGCTCATCCAATGCTGCTTGTATTTTCATTTGTTTCTCTCTTTCAAATTCTGCCCATCGTTTTTCCATCTTACGGCGACGTTTATTGCCATCCTTTATCAGCTTACGCTCGGCAGCTTGACTTTTTTTTTTCTGCTTTTGAAAATCAGCAATTGATTTCTTACGTCTTTCTTGTTCCTCTCTAAAACGTTGCCGAGCGGCCTCAGAATTTCCATTCAGAGGTGATGTACGAAGAAGCTTTTTTTGGCGTAATTGTTGATCTAGAATCTCGGCAGTATCCGGAGATTTTTCACCCTTAACCAATCTTTCAGTACGTTGATATTCTTCTAATTGCATTCGATGAGATAGAGCTTTACGACGAAGTGAAGTTATTTCCTTATTTTGCTTTTCAATTATTGTCTGCTTCTCTAGAGCGTCTTCTTTAAGACGCATTATTTGTTCTCCTTCGGCACCAGATAACTCTAAAATTCGTTCTTTTAATCTAGCTGCCTCTGCGAAATCTTCACACTCTACCGCAACTGCAATAGCATTGCGACAATCAGTAACTTCGGCCCAAATCTTAGCTGGGGATGCACCAGATTTTTCTTGAGTCACAAATGTTTTTGATTTTGAAGCAAATTTCGCAGTTTGTTTCGAATTTTGTTCCGAAATTTCGAATGACTTAATACGTTCTTCTGACATAGCAACTTTTGACTGAAGACTTTTAATATGATCAACAAGCTGATCTGACTCCTTTTCCAATGTATTTATTTCTAAATGAGCTTCTGCTAATTGTCCCAGGAGTCTCTTATTTTCATTTAAATATTCTGCAGCAATAATTTATTTTGGTACAATATTTCAAAAAAAATTTGTTAGGTACAAAATTTCTTACGAAAAATAAATTCGAAATTGAAACAAAATAAAACATACATCTCTAGTTCACGAGGATGTGTGAAAGCATCAGTATTTTTCAAATCACGGATTTCAGTATCACGTTGTTCCAAAACAACTTCCTGTTTTTTAATTCGTGCTCGTGCTTTTACCAAAGTTCCAATTATTTCAGCAAATTGTTTGTCACCTGCAGAATATTTTTCGGATTGTAACTGTAAATCACTTTGCTTCAATTCATTTTCAAGCCACTTACGGGCAACCTCACTTCGACGCATTTTAACTAAAACTTCCTTCAGTTCGTTCTGTAGGTCATATATTTTGGTCCGAAGTTCTTCTTCACCTTCAAAGTATTGCTTACCTTTTGATTTCGAATTGTTTCCATTAGATTTACAAGGTAAAAGTTTTAGCCGCTTTTTCTCTTTAATCCCACCATGTTTGGATACTCGTGAATTTGCTGTATGTGGTCGAACATTATTACTAAAAGGATTAGCTTTTGTAGCTGCATGTGATGTACTTGGACGAAGTAACCTTTTTTTCGTATTTGAAGAGTTTTGTGGGGTTCCTCCGTTCTTCCGTCGATTCCATGCAGCAGAACCTTGAATAGGTTTAACTATTTTCTTTTTTTTCATACCAACGTTAAATGTGTAAGTTATAAAGCAGTAATATACTAATAGAAGCCAAGTTTAATTTATTTTGCAGCTCGTGTTTTACTTTAATAGGTAGATAAAATACTTCGAGTTACCTGTATAACTAAAGATTCGTACTTTCGGACAAAAATGTAACGTTGATTTGATTCTTATGTAAAATTATTAGTAGTACTTTAGAATACACCAAACGAGCACCAAGGCAAATTACCCGGTAACGGGTACTGAAAATATTTATTGATAATGCAAAAAGTATTGATAGTTCAATATATTCCTTTTAAGGGCATAATTTGCTTCACAACTCAGTATCTTCTATGTAATATTTTTTAATAACACTAAAATCAATAATAATAATTTCATACTAACGAAAAAATACTATAGTTTTATAAAAATGTACGGCGCACAATCTTCTTGACATGCCGTTTGTCCTCAATCGTCTTCCTTTTCTGGTGGTGGACCACATGGTTGAACCATCTTCTCAAGGAGACGGTACCTAATACGACTAATAGACTCATTCTCAGCGACAGAAAAATATGCTAATAAGTCTGAGTGTCCGATGTGAGAGGCAGCACTATCTCTATGGTGGTTTACTGCCCATTCAAACTTCGTTATATCTGGATGCCCCGTTCCTACATACTTTGACTGAAGGTGCTCCCAGTTTTTAGAAAGCGAGATATTTACATTGAAACGCTCTGTTGAAGCCTGTGATGTAAAATGAATTTCATAAAACTGTGTTATTGTTAGTAATGCGTGTGTCAAATATGAGTTACAATAACGCGGTTTTAGATTGTAAAAGTTAGTGTTGACTTACCATGATTCCAAAAAGATTGTTTTAAATTTCTAAAGCTAATTCTATTATTAACAAATAATAGGATACTACTCCTCAAATGAACAATACAAAAAGAACTCTGAATAAAGTATATAACAATAACTTTGTCCAGCTATAGAACAATGACACTTCTATACGAATAATATGAGTGTTTTCACTTCTAGCGGGACGAAGTTCATTCGAGTTCATGAATTCATCGCAATTTTTTGCAGGTATACTCAAGCGCAAGCCAAGCCAAGGTTTAGGTACGAAATTTCGTACCAAAATCCGGGCGCATGGTACGACGATGATACGTTGAACAACGAGTGTGTATAAACCTTGTACGTACAATTGAAAAAGTATTCAAGTTAGGGACGAGACACTCTTGTTGTACTGGTATTAGATTTACATTTTAGATACTTAGACAAATCAGTTTATATAGAATGTCAGCTATTGATACTTCAAAGTTCCAGGAAGTTAAAGATCTAACTCGTATTGAGCGTATTGGTGCACACTCTCATATTCGTGGTCTAGGCCTCGACGATGCGTTAGAACCACGAAAGGTTTCTCAGGGTATGGTTGGACAGTGCTCCGCACGCAAGGCTGCTGGTGTTGTCACACGTATGATAAAAGAAGGTAATATTTCAGGACGTGCAGTTCTTCTCGCGGGTGCCCCTGGTTCTGGTAAGACAGCCATTGCTATGGGGATTGCTCAGGCACTAGGTGACGATACTCCCTTCACAATGCTTGCTGCGAGTGAAATTTTTTCTTTGGAAATGAGTAAAACAGAGGCTTTGACACAAGCATTTCGTCGTTCAATTGGTGTTCGCATCATGGAAGAATCGGAAATTATTGAAGGTGAGGTGGTTGAAATAATGATCGACCGTCAAGTTGATGGTGGCTCAGAACAGTCGGGCAGTTTAACTCTCAAGACCACTGACATGGAAACTATTTATGATCTAGGTACCAAAATGATTACATCATTAACAAAAGAAAAAGTTTCAGCAGGTGATGTTATTACAATTGATAAAGCTAGTGGTCGTATCACAAAACTTGGCCGATCTTTCACACGGTCTCGGGATTACGACGCCATGGGACCACAGACCAGGTTTGTTCAGTGCCCAGAGGGAGAATTACAGAAGCGTAAGGAGGTTGTACATGTAGTTTCATTGCACGAAATCGATGTAATTAACTCACGCTCACAAGGTTTTCTAGCATTATTTGCGGGTGACACTGGAGAGATAAAGTCTGAAGTTCGTGAACAGATTGATGGAAAAGTCTCCGAGTGGCGAGAGGAAGGTAAAGCAACAATTGTCCCTGGGGTTCTTTTTATTGATGAAGTTCATATGTTAGACATCGAGTGTTTTTCATGGCTTAATCGTGCACTTGAGACTGATCTTGCACCTGTGCTTGTCATTGCAACAAACAGAGGTATAACCAAAATTCGTGGTACTAATTACAGAAGTCCTCATGGCATTCCTATTGACTTATTGGATAGATTGGTCATTATACCTACAGTTCCATATTCTGAGTCTGAAATCCAACAGATTTTACACATTCGTTGTGAGGAAGAAGATGTTGAAATGGATGCAGACGCAGAGGCATTGTTGACACGTATCGCCATCGAGTCTTCTTTACGTTATGCAATACATATGATAATGACAGCTTCGTTAGTGTGTGCTAAACGTAAAGGCAGTGAAGTTAGCACAGAGGACATCAAGCGTGTATACTCATTATTTGTCGATGTGAAGCGCTCTTCGCAGTTTCTTATGGAATATCAGCAAGATTTCATGTTTTCAGAGTTAGGACAAAGTGATGACGAAATGGAAGAAGACTAAACTATAATTTTCCTGTATACGAAAATATTTTGAAACAAAAAGTGCCATTTTCAGTATTCAGAAGTATGATTATTGGTTCATCTTTTTAGGCTGCAATATAGAAATAAAACAAATGAAGTAAAAATGTTTTTTTACGTTTTCTGATTTATTTGGTTTCATAGTATTTTCTACTACATTATTTAGTTTCGAAAATACAAATCAATACTAACTATTGCGGACAGATACATTTTTTGGTACAGGTTTCATTTTTACACTGAAACTTCCAACGATTATTTCTCATATCAAATTCTCGCTGCTCTCCATCAAAATATGCAACTACATATTTGGTCTTGGATGGATTATACGTAGAAACTCTACCTCGATACCATCCAAGATCAAATAGGACATCTATGACAGAATCAATTAATATCTCAGGTATTCCATAAATAATTAATCTGCGTTGTTCGTTTGGAAGTTTCTTCCAATCTTCAACTGATATTTGCTTTCTTTTTTTTGTTTTCCATAGCGAAGTGGCAACATTTTTACTCTTTTGTTTTACAGGAAATCCCTCAGTTTTACTTAATTCTTCAATGGCATCTGTATTATTGCTTGTGGAATCGCCTACAGTTGATGTAAGTGTAACATATTTTGATAAATTATCCCAATTTTTCTCTGATGGTTTTGATTTTTCAATTAAAGGCCATGCCGTATCAAAAAATGCAGAATCGTATCTAAAATCATTCCACTTGTTTTGCACCGACAGGGGAGAATGTAGACTTGATTCATTTTTATAACTCTTTAATTTATGATGGCGATATTGGTCACCCGGAAGACGTGTAGAAATATGTTTTGGATATTGTTTACTGACATTATTTTCACGTATTACTGAATATTGCTTGTCTTTATTAAACTGTAATCTTTTGTTATTTACACATTTGGGTGTACTACTCTTTGATTCATTCGTGATTTGATTTCTGCTCGGCTCATAACCCATCAGTATATCCTCTGTGTTATCAGTCCCATCATTATTCATTGCCTGAACTTCCGTTTTCACATCCTTGGATAGTTGCTTTGGATTATATTTGGTTGACCTTTGTTTTATAGCTCTCTCTTTACTTTTGCTTTGAACATCATGCTCTTCAACATATTCTTTTGTTGTAACAACTTCACTCGATTTATTTGTAACCAATGAGGGAATATTTTTCTCATCCATCATATATCTCTTTCGTATTCTTCCTAATTTTTCAAGTATTGAATTAAGCATGAAATTTTGCTGCTGATGCTGCCTCAATAGAAAGTCAACAGTTTTACGGAGTTCTCTGACTCTCTTGGCACTCTCAATCTCAGTAATATACATTGCAGAATGTAAAATGGAACCGCTCAAAGTTCTACTACTGTAGACTGCACGTATTTCTGGGTTTGGAACATCATCAGTAATTCCAAATTCTCGAGCGCTATATTTTAGAGGTAGTTCCGATTCTAATGACATTGTAAATGTTCGACGTTCATTTTCGCTATTCAAGGGAAGTTTTTGATATGCCACAACACCAGGTACGGCACTCAATTTTACTGGCATAACTTTCATTATTAAGTTTGTCAATGTTGTAACAGATAATTGAAGATTTAATATCCCACATGATGATGATATTGGTGACCACTCACTTGCGTAATCAAAAACAATATTTTTTAGTTGACTATAGCTGATATACTGACTCATATTGAGAGTCGGGTCATGGACTAGATGTACTAAAATTTGTTTCAAGAGAGGAAAGTAAAACAGTGTAACTAAACATGTTCTCAGAGCTATTAGCGTTGAATATTTCCCATTTTCGTCTTCTGCATACCAATGCGTAGTAGATATTTCACTAGCTTTACGTGATGCCAGCCTATATGATCGATACATTATCGCAAAGATTAAAAATCTTCCAATAGTAAGTACAACTAATGCATATATCATAATGTAGTTCATCGGATCTCCAGGATGAAGTTCCGTGAACTCTGAAACATTAGTCACTAATCCATCTGCTAATATTCCTACTGAATGAAAACTAGGTTCTTCAAATAGTAAATGCTTTCCATACTCTGCAGTATATATTTTAATAGGCACAAATGCAACACCAATCATACACAATGCAATTAAAAAAAACCATTTTGCCTGTGCTAAAGTCCACAATAGTAAAAACGCCCCGAATATCTTATACACATACAACATTATGTATATACATGACATGCTAATACCTACTGCAAACATTGTAAACTGAATTTTTTGTGTCCTTGCGTGTCCCTCTAAGTCAACATGTACTTGTGTATATGAATTCGAACCACTGGTATGCGTGAATATATTCTTATCAACTTTATGAGGATCACCACAAATTTGATCTAAGGATTTACATTCATATGCATCACTAAAAGGTAATAGTGTGTCGTTTGTTACATAATTTCTTCGTAAAAAAAAGAGACATAAAATAACAATCATGGTATATATTAAAGAAATCAATATGCTTAGAGAACCCAATACTACTGGCTCCTTATTTTTCATTCTCCCCCCTGGTGTATAGCGTGAATTAAAACTAGCATTGAATGCACGAGGAATTTCAAAATATAAAATACAAATGAATTTGATTGTTATCATAATACAGCATAGAGTCCATGCAAAAAATTGCAGATTTTCTGCATGTCCATGATCAACAAATGGCGCTACATTAATAATGGGGTGCAAGTTTCCTGCTTCATCCCATTCAAATATGACTTCAAGGTATGATGTGATGCCTGTATTAATATTTCTAAATGGCATCTTAATAGTAATCAAAGATGTTTGAATATCGACCCATAAATTTTCTTCCAAGTATTGTAACTGCTCTAACAATGGAACTTTTGCACTACCATGTTTTAGCTTTACATCATGTATATAATTACCAGTCACGGCATTGGAATCAGTCACATTGAGTGCAATCATATAGCCATGAGAATGGCTTGAAAGAAATAAATGTGTGAACCAATAAAAAAAAGACGAATCGGTTTCTTCTGCAGCGTGTGTAAACGTGAAAGCTGTGTTCATATAGGCATAATTCAAATATTCTGAATATGTTCCTGCAGATTTCAAATTTTTACCATAAGGGCTTGTATCATCTACATTTTCTAGACAAGTTTCATGTATTGTGAAAAAATATGTCACACATTTGATTTTTTTGTTAGGTACGAAATTTACTATGAAAAAAAAATTAATTTGAAATTCATTATGAAAATGTACATATTGTGATCTTCTAGCAATTTTAAGATGGCACTCTTTTAATGGTCGTCTGTGTTGTTGTAGTAAAACCCGACCAACAAGCTTATTGTTGAAAGCAAAAAAGCTGTGATAATCAACAGAGTGAATTAAATCCGAAAATTGCTTTCGAGTCATCCCACTATACGGATATTCGCCAATATCGGCCCAGAATGTGTGCTTGTAAAAGCTCGAATATATATTGTGGAATCATATATTTTTTTTTTTTGGTTAAAAAAAATGTTAGGTACAAAATTTGGTACAAAATTTGGTACAAAAAAAAAAACACAATGAAAACGTACAGACAAAATCATACCAAAAATCTTCAATCGTATGAATTTCAAGTGTTTCATGGGGCCAGTTTTGTTCTTGTGGATGCGATGAATGCTTCTGAGTATCATGTAGTTTTGGGATATCGCCAAAAGCTTCATTAAGAAACGTTGCCGTTGCCAAGGCAAATTCGGCGTGAATACCATAAATAACTGGGGAAAAATAATCTATAGCAAGATACATATAAAGTAAGATAAGAAAAGTATTAAATATTAATTTGCAACACATTCCTGGTATATTCATGTATTTTGGAAAAATATTTCAAAAAAAAATCGTTAGGTACGAAATTTCGTACGAAAAAAATCGAATTTGAAAAAAAATAAAACATATATATATCGGCTCAGTTTTTGTGTTCCTTCGTCTAAATGAAAAAAAGTATCATGATAGAAAATTGGCGAATCTTTTGCTAGTTTGCGATAAGATATGACTTCTTTGTCTTCATCAGCATCTAAAACAGATTTATATGTTAAATTCGGCATCCAATTTGTCGAATCTTTTAAAAATTTATTTCTTTTGTTTTCAAATTTAATTGTCATGTGAATTGCTGTATCTATCACGCGCAGAGTATCATGGAGCACTGTCTCTGCAGTTGACTTCAGTCTTACATGTCTATGAACACCCTTAATGTCAACAGATGAAAATTCAAGACATTTTCTCATGTCCTTCACAAAGCGAATAGATGAGAACGGCGTGATACGAAATATATGACAGAGTCGCCTCTTTAACGTTATTGCACCTATAACTCCTTCAGTCCAGTCTGACTGATGATCGAATAGAGCTAACATTAGCTGGCTTGAATCATGGCCATATGTTGCAATGACAAGAAACTGATCAATCCAATCTGCTGTGCCGGGGAAAAAACACTGGTGGACGACAGTATAGGGCAGTTGTATATCCTCTTTTTCTTCTTTTTCTTCTTCTTGAGAATGTTTTAGAGTATTTTTACTTGTCATTCTGCGTGTAAAAGAGTATGCATACTATTGTGATAATTTATTTATTCACAGGCGTAGTGATTTCATGAACTAGGTTTGAGGATATATTTGAATAGATAGTTAGTATACACTATACTGTACAGTACTACTACGTGTTTAGGAGAGAGAGAGAGAGAGCGTGTGTGTGTTGTGTTTTTTTTTGAAACTATTTCAAAATTTACTTTTTAAAAACGGAAAAACAAAGCAGTTTTGTCCGCGATTGAAAAATTTTTTTCAAATGTAAAAAATCAAAAAATTTATTTATTTGTTCAATACTACACAACCAAATTCAAATTCCAAAACAAACTTCCTTTTACTAGATCAACTCACGACTCAAGAAGTAATTGACCTGTTCCCTTGAATCTAGCCTTCTCCAATTTGTGTATTAAAGTTTCTTTCACATCCCCCGATTTAATTTTCACACCATAACTGGCTGCGACATTAGCAAGTTCAGATCGTTCCAAAGTCCACAAGTTAGACGGCAAATCTTCTTCGTCTACATGGGCAATACCAGAAGTATCATACTGAGCTTTAGCATCAGCATTGGCAGCTGCAGAGCCATCGGTAAGAAGGAATACTTTCTTGCTACGTAGATGTTTTGCGAGTACAGTGATAATTTCAGTTTTAAGACTATCAGATTTTTTCAAATCTTCTTCATTAGCGGTAATGTCGTCAAGAGATAATTCATGCTCCTTACACAGTATTCGTAATTGAGATACACTTAACATCCATAACTGCCCAACTTGTCGGCCACCATATCTCCATTGGAGAAGCATCATCTTTTCATTCTGTTGAAGCTCTTTATTTTTTTTTTCCAACTTTTTAGCTTTTTGGGCCTTAAGTTTTGCTCGATATGCTTCGTGAATTTCTGCATTATTGCATTGTGAAAGATGCTCAATCGCAAGTCGTTCTCTTCTTTCACCCGATGCCCCAGGTGGGATACCGCCAGTAGTACCACAACGAGGACAATAGTCTACTAGACCAAGTTGAAACATACGTTCATCAGATTGTTTTTTCGCTTTTTCTTTCATATCAAAGTCATCATCGACAGCACGACTCCATTTATCCTTCTTCATTTGTTGCGCAATAGTTTCCGAGCTCCGGCTTCGCATTGCTTTCTTTTTAGCGCGCTGTTGACGACGAAGCTTAGCAGCACGCGCCTTGGCAATGGCTTCCTGCTCCGCTTTTGCTTCCCTTCTAACCTCCATTTCTCTTCTTTCAGAAACTTTTGCATACCAAAATCCAAAAGGTTTCTTCATTTTCGAACATTTTCCTGTTTTGTTTCCACAAGTAATTTTTCGATGGTAGTCATCAGGGTCATAATCAAAGGTTTTCTTACATATTGGACATTTGTGCACTGCGGTCATGCATCCAAATTTCATCGAACATCGTCCACAACAATATTGTTTTATACCTTGCATGAAAAAATTATAGGCACCCTTCTCTAAACCCAGTTCAGGTCTGTTCCACTCCATGCTACAACGAGGACATTCTACACGAGTTACGTAACACCCAGTGTTACCTCGAGATACACGGGTTGGTTTGCGTCGTTTTCTACGTGGTCCTCCCTCATCATCATCGCTTGGCGGATTGCTTAATAGTTCTAGAGCTTGAACCAATATTTGAAAAGCAGCTTTTGAATCTGAACTCCCACCATTTTTGTCAGGGTGAATCTTAAGAGAAAGCTTTAAATATGCTTTACGCATTTCTGGTTTACTAGAGTTTGCTGTTATAGTAGATTTACTAAGCGAAAGAATGGCAGCGTTGTCACTACCCCCGTTATCTATAATATCTTTTATTAGGGAAGCTCCAGGGAAGTCTGTTGAAGATGTAGGTTTTGATACAGCTTCTTCATCTGATATACCACCAGAAGACTCTGTCTCAGATTTTATGTGTGCAACAAGGCGCATCACAAGTTCATCCTTTATTCCTATCGGACTAAGACCGTTGGATAAAAGCATTTTCTTTACATCAGACGTTTTCATTTTCCTCACCTTTTGAATTGCCTCTGTGTTCATACAACCTGAATTGCAGTCACATTCAGAAGAGCAATACGACTTAGCTTTTGCACAGCAACAAGTACTACACTTCCCTCGAGGGCACTTACAAACCACCATCGGTTTGAAACAAATGCAATTGCAAGGGGGGAACTTTAATAAAATGTAAGATCTTTGAAATTTGACGAATCAATATCGATATGGGCACAGATCGTCTCTACAAAATTCGTACCAAATTCCGTACTTAAGAATAAAAGGATACGGATCGTAAAATACAAAAAAAAAACTTGAGGCAGTCAAAAATTTAATGGCATTTGGAAATTTGACAGGGTCGTCTCGTACCACAAATCAATATCTCGAATGAAAAATATCTCTTCTAATTAGATAAATAATTGCCAGGGACCTTTCTATTAGCTGATCGATATGTCTTACTCAGATGTGTCTCATTGGAGGTGTCTGGGTGAGGGAGCTGAAGAGGTTCAATACCGGAAATTTGATGTGTATGATATGTTGTGGCAAGATGAAGGAATCAATATTGATGATTTTCGTGTGGTTGGATCTCCGTTTGGAGGACCTGTTGCTCTCCTACCCGATAAAACTAAGTTTATACCTTTAAAAAAATTTGGGACAGATAATAATTTCTTACGTATATATACTTCTGCTGGGAAACAAATATCNAAGGTTCCTTGGGAAAAAAATGAAGTAGTGGTAAAATTGGGTTGGACTTCACAAGAACAACTGGTTGTTGTATTAGAAGACGGTTTAGTAGAATTATATAGTATTTACGGCGAGCGTTTATTAACTTTCTCTTTATTTGAAATGAACAATTCATCTGGCCTCACGATAGTAGAGGCTAAAATTTGGGGTACTGGCATAGTTGCACTTACTGCAGATTTACGACTAGTCCTCATTGATAACTTTAAAAGTCCACTTCCTATTTTTCTTAGTGATAATGCGGACCCAGTGCACTCACTTCAACATATGCTGGGTGGCGAGATGCCGACGGCAATTTCTGTATTAGAGGAACAATTTACTGGAGGAGGCACTGAAATCTTTGTTGCAACTACTGAATGTTCTATAATTGTTGTGACTTCTGATGGTAAGATAGAGGATCAGAAGCTTCATGCTAAACTTTCTGCACCTATTGTAGACATGGTAGTTGCACCGAATGGTCGTTTCGTCGCATGTTTTACAGCTCAAGGTGTATTATCTGTACTGTCAACTTCATTTAAAAAAAAAGTTTTAGATTTTAATACAAAATCAACTCGGCGTCCTTCGCAAGTTGCTTGTACGTGTTCATCATTATTTTTGTAGGTATTATTGTTGTTCGTAATCTTATGTTTTGTTACACCTAACAAATTTCGAATTTCACATATTTTTCCAATAATATGGTGTGGGGAAGATTCCGTCGTATTGCATGTATGTTTTTTTTTTTTTTGTATGAATTTTGTTTTCGTACGAAATTTTGTACCTAACAAAAATTATTATTTTTTTTTTGAAATATTTTTCCAAAATACATTGGCCTGAGTTAGGGATATTAATGGTTGGACCCTTTGGAGATTGGTTAAAATATTCTAATAAATATTCTCAATTAAGTCTTGACAGCGTAGCGTTGCCTTCTAAAACACTACAAAAAGAATCACCGAATCAGAATCCTAGCCCTAATGGTATACCATTACATCTTATTCAAGAAGTTGATTGTGTTCGTATTATATCTAACTTAAAATTAAGTATTTTACAGAGATTACCTGCACCGTTGGAAGATGTGCGAAAAATTGGTTCAATTTTTCCTGGTGCCTTGCTTTATGACGCAATGAATGCTTTTTTAGCTACAGATGCTAAAGCGGACGATAATATAAGAGATATCAAAGCAAATGGTTCCTTGCCTCATGCTGTGGAGACATGTACTATGGCGGCATTATCAGAATTTTGTGTGTCTGATCAAAAATGTCTTTTACGGGCCGCTACATATGGGAAATCATTTTGTGGCAGAGCAATAGATTCTATGAAATTATCAGAAAAATTTGTAGCATCGTGTAAGAAACTTAGAGTACTAAATGCAATTCGAGATCCTGATGGCGCAGGTATGTATGTTTTATTTTTTTTCAATTTGTTTTTGTACGAAATTTTGTACCTAACAAATTTAAGTTTTTTTTTTTGAAATATTTTTTCA
>LT636041.1:0-19992 GCA_900128565.1 Stramenopiles sp. TOSAG23-6 | reverse complement strand
GCCTTTCCCAGATACATGTATTTTGGAAAAATATTTGAAAAAAAAAACTAAAAAATTTTGTTAGGTACAAAATTTCGTACGAAAAAAAAAAATTATACAAAAAAAAATAAAACATACGTGTATTCTTTTGATGCATCAAGATGTCCTTTGACGACGAACCACCAATTTGACCGGTATAATTTTCCGCTCCTCCCACCCCTTATTGTGGCATAATTTATATCACTTTGATTTGTACTCTGTCTGTTGTACATATTCATTATTGTAGGCATTATTTTTTCGAAAAATTTAAAGTAATTGAGCATGGAAATTCCCATAAGGGACCCAAATCCGTCTACATAATTTGAAGGAAACTTCCCATCAACTTCACCTCTAGCAAGACGCCAATTACGATTTGCTTCATTTAAAGGAATCCAAAAATCATACCGTCCTGATAGCAGTTTTACGTCAGGTAAAACCGAAACAATTCCACGAAGCAATGATTCGATGAAGTAAGACTTTTTCAAATTTAATTCAAGAAGTTCTAGTGTTGCTTCTCTTGTCCAGAGAGCATTATACATGTAGAAAGAACCTTCAAATAATAAATTTGCCATTTTGTTGTACTCAACAAGTGTATACTTGCTATTTGATTTCATTTGGTCAAATTCGTTGATTCGCTTTCGAGCAACGTCATGTAATTTGAATGACTCCTCTGAAGATATTGGTACGAATGCATCATTTGTTTCTCGCATTTTCCCTACGGTGTTCACACCGTTGCCAATTAAATACTCATTAAATAGAGTATAAAATGCACCATGAACAGCATAAATATCGTCTTTGAGAGCATTGTAGTTATTTGCAGTTTTAAGTTCCATCTGTTCCACTTCATATACACCTTCTTCTAACCGTGTATGAATCGTATTAGCATAATTCTCAATGGCGTACTTATTTATGTCTGGTTTCAATTGATCAAGTAGAAGATCCACGACGATAGTAAGTCGATACATCAAGTTGAACTGATACATAATTGATATATATTTAAGATCTGGGTCAAATCCTTGAGTATTTAGCAAAGCTGTTTGTAAATGATTTGTACCCTCTTTTAGTTTAGGTTTCGCATTTGACCATCTCCCCATTGCCATTGTATATGCTTCGCCTAAGCCTTTTTCACCTTTGATTATTTCATCAACAATAATCTTACAAGCATAATAGTATTTGCATTCTTTTGACCGAAGTTTTAACTTCATTTCTTTTGCTGCAATTTCTACAAAACCATCTCTGAAAAATTTAATTGCGTCAATCATATACTTTGCAAATAGCGTAGGATTAGCCTCATTACCCATCTGAACCCTTAGCCAGTCTTTGCGTTTGTAGCTTCCCCCAGTGTTTCTTCGACACGTTGCGGAATCCATGTTCTCACAATAGCATTGTCCTGTTGATTCATTCATTACCATTCCAAGGGTAGTGAAACCATCCCAGCTTCCTTCCAAAGGGGACTTCCTCTGTAAGCATGACGAAGAACACCTCTTCCACTTTTCTTCAATAGTCCCCGGATTGTCGCTATTACCTTGTAATACTTTGACCTCTTTTCCATCACTACAATCACCATTAAATTTGACTTCAGTGGGTACCATCATAATATTACCACCAATGTACGTTGATGCGTGCCACATTGAAGCAATTGCATTAGCTACACTCTCTGATAACTTGTCTTTTTTAGTGTCACTTGATAACCATCGCGGGTCCATTCTCATGAGCGGTCTCATTAATGCATCCAACTCATAAATAGCTGTAGTTTTATCCACCAATGAAACGTACGCATTCCGTATTTCCGCAAATCCTGTTTCAAATTTATTCATTGCTCTGAACCAATGAGATTGGTTACTATCTATAATGCTGTTTACACTTGAAAATTGTGTTTTGGCACTATTAGCTTCATTAATCGCTCTTGCTTTTGTGTTCGAATCGGGCTTTTCTTTTAACTGTGCGATGCATATATCTGTGTCGCGAGACAAAATTGAGGTGTAGGTTTTCATTGTTGCACAAATTTGACTTCTGTATTCAATTTCATTGTTTGATGCTCTTACCTTATATGCTTTTAGAGCAATTTCATGAGCTGCCTTAAGTTCCATATTATCTACTTCAACTGCATATTTTGGAATACTTGCCTTCACTTGTATATCTAAACCTTTCATGAAACTAGCGGCAAATATTTTCATCTTATCTTGTGGTAGTTGTGGCTCAATTTCCAGAAGTAGCTGTTTAGCTTCTTCGAGTGCCAACAATGCAATACCCCACTTTTTCGTAATAGCTTGTCTTCGCGCAATCTTGGCGTATCTGCTAGCCATAATCAATTTCGCTTGCGCAGAATTTTTTACGCCACCAACAAGTTTTTTAATCTCTTTATCCCAATTAACAATAACATATGAGTCTAGAACCTTTGCATAGTTTTCGATGGAGTGAGACATATTGTTCGCAAAGTTCTCGTAGCTAAGATCCACGCTAAGAATATTTGCATCCCCGCTTGCTTTTACGATTAATCTTTCATTTTCATCTAATTTGGTACGATCACAATATCCAAACATAAAATATATCGGAGTGTGCATTCCTCTCAGTAATTGAATTTTAGGGGCTCTATCCCATAATTGTGAATATGCTTTAGTAAGATATTCAAATGCCATAAAAGCATTGGGGATTGCTTCTTCCCAATTGAGCGATGTATTTGCCAAAGTCTTTGCATTAGTAGCAAAATATTTTGCTTTATCTACATCTATTTTGGCAGCATCAATACTTATAGTTGCTTGTTTCTTCTCAAGTCGTGATTTTGTACTGTTTGATATTTGAGCAGCCATATTTTCTGAATAAATTTTTATTGTTTCATTAATCGCTAGGTTGAATATTTCAATGTCTATTGCACTTGTTTGATCCTTTTTAGAAATTGCTCGTACTATTTTAGGCTTTGCTGTTTCCAGACTATTCCTTACTGTAGTATCTTCAGTCATTTCATATAGTGGTTTATACATATCTTCTAAAAATTCAACTATATAGTCTCTATCTAATGGTAATTGATCGACTACTTCGATGATTAAGTACATACATGTCTTCAAAATATGGTTTGTTTTTACCCAATTATCATCGCCATTGTTATTACTTTCGTTTAGTTTTGATTTTGCATTATTCAATTTTACAAGTAATGTCTGAAGATGTGCTTTGTCACCGTGTTCATCTGAATTGCCCCCACGAATAAAATCATCTAATATCAATTTTATTTTTGGGATTAATACACCTTTCATTATTTGTGCATCCAGGGTGAATACCCTCAATATTTCTTTTGTAAACTCTGACACATTGTCTTTGTGACGTTTGGCGATTTCCAACGACTCATCCCTTTGACGAATTAAATCATTCAATACATAACGATAATCCACTGGTAAATACATTTGAAAGTGTCGCAATACTTCAGCTGTGTCTGAAAGTCTCTCGATCATAAAACTTTTGTTCCTTGGTAATGTATTTTCAGCACGCTGAAGAGCATGAACTGCATCAATTAATAACCATTCTGCTTCTAGCAGCGATGATTGGCCACATAATTCATTTATAGATGAAGCCAATTTAATTGATGTTTCCACATGCTCAAGTGCGTTTGTTTTATCAATATCGCTATTAGTTTCTTCTTGTAAGAGTTCCTTGATACGAGGACCTATATATGTAGTTATTGATCCTGTGTACTTTTGAATAGCAGACGCTAAATTTGGCTTGAAATAATCTGTCGGTTGACCTTTTGTTCTAGCAATGCTCCCATGTTTAATAGCTTGAAACAATAGTGACATATATTCTTCACGGGGCGATGTTGTTTTGCCTGCCGGTCGTTCATTCGGAATATAATATCTCAAATCTTTGAGTGGTATTTCCAGACTGTTCAATGTCTCAATAAGTTCTTGTTTATCCACTATAATCATCATCGAGGCTTTGAAACTTGTGAAAGCTGTAGATAGTTCGTTGAATGCTTTTGAAATGTTTTTCTTTTCACAATATAAAGTACTAGCTTTAGTGTGATTTATCACATCATGCAAATTTATAGTTCCCATATGATACTCAGTATCTTCGATCTGGTCTTTACGATTAATCAATGCGGATTTTACTGCAGGTTCTATTACCTCGGAAAGAATCTTGGCAAATTTTCCTAGTAATTCAGTGATATTTCTCACAAATCCAAGTGTATCCTTATCCTTTACATTGGTCTCAGATAGTGTTAGTAGATCTTTTGCATCATTAAGCATTCTTGTGTATGGTAGCCTTTCATCGTACATAGGCCAAAATTTTCCTATTACTCGTTCAAACGATCCACTCATGTTTTTGAGCCTAACTATTACATAGTTTTCGTCTACTGGCAACTTTTCGACTGCCTGGTTCAGATATTGCATCGCTAATATTAGTTTTGGTAAAGCCAAGGACCATCTTTGTTCGTTGGTGAACTTTATAGCCCATTTACTACTTTCTAGAGCTTTATCTGCGTTTTCAATGATATGTTCTCTGATAGCTTTTGTGGATGAAATTTCAGAATTAGTTTTGGAAAATTCTTCAGCATTCTTCTTTATGTATGGTACGATGAATAAAGATACAATATTTCCATATTTTTGAAGGGTTGTATTTATGGAAGTGAAAAAGGCTTCTCGATTGTTTGATAATGCGTTTGTTCTAGCATCATTTGCATTAACTCGGGCCTCCTTTATTTTTGTATTTACAACATCTTCTTGATCAGGTGTTAAATGTAGCTCTATTTCATGTAATTTTGTAGCATATTCGAACAACTCGTCCACTTTTTTGTGTATATCTCGTGTGTTCATTGATTCAACTGATGCGCTTTGAAGACGGGAAAATCCACCAATTAACTTAGGAAATGCTTCAATCCAGCCACCATTACTCGCATACAAATAAGCATTTCTTAGTTCACCTTGAGCAATATTTACGTCAAAAGCTGCGTTAATACATTTTGGACAATTTGGGGTTACTTTTAATATTGTTTCAATGGTATCTGAAGTTTGATTCATTAACCCAGAAGCATAAAACTTAATTGCATCTGCTACATTTTTAACGAAGGCCGCCGTTCTTGTTAATCTATTCTTTTTTGCCAAAACTGATGCTTTTACACCTTTATTTATTTGTTTATCTAGATATTCTTCATCGGCCATCGAGAGAAATGATCTCAAAATTTTCAACGAGTCACCAAGTTGAAATAGCACATCTACTGTATAAGCTGTGTCTGGTGGAATATATGACACTACTAATTGGATATCACTAATTCCACCCGAAAGCTTATTTAAAGCGTTTGTCATCTTTAAAATATCTGAACCTTTTAAATAGTCAATCGCCGCATTTACATTTTCTTTAGCCAAAACAATATATTTCGTTACATTAGTCGTCGCTGTTTTCTCTAAGTTCACAGCAGCAACTTTTTCTGTTAAACCAGGGAATATTTCAGTCTTTATTGTTTCAGCAATGTTCCGAATTGCTTTCTCCAAATTAGCTTTGTACTTAGAAACGTCTTTATTTGTGATATCAGTGTATGCTGCATTCACAAAGTTTAAAGCAGTTGATATACTCTGCTCTGCGGATGGTCCATACTTTTCAGGTAAGAAATGATTCAGATGACGTAATGGTTCCGTCAGATACTTTGTAAGCTGAATCTTCCTTTGTGGTATAAACAGTAGACCTAAACGAAGTGAATCATTCGCAATACTTAATCGAGATAATGCTTCAGACCACTTTCCTCCCCGATTTAAACTTCTAGCTAATATTGCCCGTGACAATGCCAATTCGACGTTTACAATAGCAACATTTCTGGCATCACTCTCGGGTTGCTTTTGAATATTGGCTAAGATTTCAGGTTGCAAAAATACCATAGCATTTGCACAATGCAATGTTGATAATGTTATATTTTTTATGTACTTTGGTAAATCTTGTTCTTGTAAACCCACACTCGCAGAATAAGCATATTTTATTCCTTCAGCTATTTCAAGTTCGGCACTAGCCGATGTTGTGACTGATGTGTATTGCTTCATACCTCGCAATGATGTACTAATATTAACGAGTGAACCAACCTCTATACTTTTGTCTATTAAAGACTCAGCTGCAGATTCGAGTAAGGTACTTGAATATATTAAAGCGTCGAGACTTGATTGCCACGATGCTACATTCTCTGTAGCTTTGGTGCTCTGTACTAATGCCTCCTCTGCATCTTCAATACTGTCATTGATATCCATAATTTGGATTTGAGACATATTTTTATTTGTCTCCTTCCTCTCCCTCAACTGTACAAGTATATCCCCCTGAAAAGTGCTTACAGCTTCAGCATAATGGACTATTGCAGCTTTCATATACTGTGCAAACTTTGTATCATCTTTTATATTCGATGCTGCATCACTTACCTCCGTTTGTGTAGTGCTTAATTTTTCATTCAAAGATGTTTCTTTAGTTGTATGACCCAAAAATGTTTCGGATAGAAACCTCTTAAACGATACTATTGTTTCTCCTGTTTGTTTTAGTCGTCTGTGTAAATCAGTTTTGTCGTCCTCAAACACTTTCACCGCATCGGTAAGATTTGAGATGACATTTTCTAATTCAAATTTAGCGTCCGCCCAGTTTTGTTCTTCGGCAAGAATCGTCGTAGCTTTACTAAGTATCACTGATTTCTCGAGAAGTTTCAGTGCAACAGTTTCACTACTGCGAAGCTCTTTCATTTTTGACATTACATCAGGTAAAATGTAATCATGTATGGCTAGTCCATATGATTTAATTGAAGTACTTATTGCCAATTCAAATTCATAATTATTTTCTCTATATGTTTTTGCGAATTTTGCAGAGTATTCCCCTTTTACAGATAACCCAATGGCATTTTCTTGATTTGAACCCTTGGGACATATTGTCTGGCGAAAACACAGACCTGTCCTAGGAATAGGACTTATCGAAACAAAACGTGAAAGTGATTGTAAAAACTGTGAATAATGTTCTAACACATTCGCAGTATCTTTCTTGTCTACCAGCTCAGTTGCAGCTTGGCGAAGTAACGTTGATGCATCTATTATCTTCGGGAACGCATCCCCCCATTTAGAACCGCCAGCTATAAGCGATTGAGCGTCAGTGCATAACTTTTGGACTAAATTTGTTATTCGGATTGCATCGGCTACTGTTGGGTTTTCTTTTGGAAGCTTTTGAAAATTACGTACTATTTCGGGTTGGATGACGGTCTGCATAATGATGGCATATAATTTAATAGATGTACTCACATATTTTTCAAATTGAACTCGGTCTGTTACAAATTCAAGTGCTTTGATTGCTGCCGCATTTGCCTGATTTATTGAGTTTTCAGTTTTTCTGGCAAGATTGTGCGTCATGTAAGCTTTCATATGTCGTAAAGGTCGAGCTATATTAATCAAAGTATCTGCAACGTATGGCTTATCCAGATCCAACAAAGTCACAGTGTTTTGAAGAGCAGTTACTCCTTCTTGTAGTAGCTGCAAGCCATTCTTCCAAGATGTGTCATCAACAATGTTTTCAGCCTCTTGACACTTTTTTTTTGCATTTCTCAGTTCTTCTATAGCATGTGTATGTGCAATACCTTTTAGCTGATTATCTATACTTTTATATATATCTGCATACATTATTTTTGTGATATTATGTATATCCGTTATTATAGCTAATCCCATATTTCTGTTAAATTCTGTTTTATTTTTGTGTGCTACATTCTCAGCATTACTTGTATAACTATATGCACGAGCTGCATATGCATCCACTTCAGATTGTGTTTTCTTTGAAATTGTAAATGCTTTCATATTTCTCAATGTTGATGATATATTTTTTAAAATTATGACAAATTCTTTGTCTGTTTCTGGAACTAAAGCTTCTACAATTTCAAGCGAGTGAAATGACGTTTTGATATTTTGCAAAGCCTTGGGTAAATTGTTTTTATTCGCCTCGAGTTCAGCACTTTCTGCGTTGTCTTTACAATCTAGAGATGTACCTATGGCTTTTGCTTTCTCACCACCTTCTAGATGAGGTACAAGTTTTTGTTTAATACTTGGGAGTATGTCGGTATATACACTTTTCGCATACTTTTTAATTGCCCTACACATAAACGATTCGTATATTGAGCGATTGGACAAATTCTTGACAGCTTCATCACGAAGTATCACTGCTTCATCAATTAATTTTTCAGTACGATCTTTTGCTGTAACGGTCAAATGTTTAGTCATTGCTTTTAATGATAATTCCATTTTTAAGAGCATTGTTATGTCAAATGACGCTTCAGTTGTTTGCAAAGATGCAAATGTAGTCTTCAGTAATTCAAAAGCTCCGGGAAAATTTGTGTCAGCAGTCCGCTTTTGAATATTTTTTACCTCATCTTTAGTCCTATCAGCTGATTTTAAAGCAGCATCTCTCACGGTGCCTAATGGAATTTCCCTTTTAATCATTTCTTCAAGATTAGGTAAAATTTTATTCTGTATTGCTATTGCATAGTAAGTTATTGATTCACATGCAGAATCGGAAAATGTATCTTTGTCGGCTATGTTTCCTTCTGCGTCTTTAGCAAGTCGCATAGCTTCTTTAATATACATAGATGCTTCCTTTTCGGCTATGCCACTTGATACTTGTTTATTTAGTATGTTTAAATTTGCTGCCATATTTAAGAGAATTTTTACTGAAAACGCTGCGGCAGAATTCTGCATTGCTACATACGCAGACTGTAGATTACCCAATGAAGTTTTTACATCTTGGTGTTTTGCATAGTTTTCAGCAGCTATCGCGTCAGCTTTAGCTGTACCAACTTCTTGTAAAGCACTCACTTTTGCTTTACCTTCTGGTAGCTTGTCGATTTCATTTTTTATTCCTAAAAATAATGTATTCAATATTACACTTGCATATTTCCCTATCGATTCAGATATAAGTCGTTTATATGTTATGTCATTGGTAATATCATCTTCTGCTCGGTTAACGGAATCACTTGCCTGTTTGATATAACGTTCAGCCTCTTCTACCTTTTTTTCATCTGATAAGTATGATTTGATACCACGCAAAGGAGAAGCCATTCCCTTAAGTACTACAATCGCAATTGATCTTTCTGCTTCTTGTATTGCTTTTACTGCGTTTACAAGTTTTACAAAGCCACTTTGTAATTGTTTCTCGCGTATTAGTATTATAGATGAGTTTGCATCCTCATCAGCTGCGTCGGCATTATCTTTAGCTCTTAATTTGGAATCTCTGGTGGGTTTATCGTTATCTTCTAGACTTTCCAGATTGGTTTTTATACTTCTAGCTACATCCCCTTTTATTGTATTTGCATACGCTTCAATTGATTGGTTCATGAACCTATTGAATTGTTTTTCATTAGAAAATTTACTTTTTGCAGTTTTTGCGTAACGGACAGCTCGCTCCAACTGTTCTTCCATATTGTTACGCTTTGAAGCAGGTAAATACGTTTTTAGTGGAAGTAATGTTTCCGCGAATTCTATTAATACCTTATTCGCAGCTTCTTTATCGTCAAAACTTTCGTCTCGCTGAGATATAATAGCTTCTGTTTCTTTTAATTCCTGAAATGCGAGTGTAAGTTTTTCCAAAGCCTGGCGAAAATCCCCAGTATTTACAAGTTGTTGCGCAGCTTCTGAATTTGTTTCAATTGTATCTGTTTTGTTTAAAGCGTCTTGTTTTTTATCATCATTCAACATCCTTAATTTTTGACGAATTGTTGATAATATTTCACCTTTTATTGCAAAGGCGTAGTTTTCCACTGTTTTTTTCGCATCTGCAGCAAATCTCTTTTCATCAGATATATTTCTATTTGCAGTATCCGCAGATGCTCGCCCACCTTTTATACGGGAGATTGTATTTTTTTTCTTTTCCACACTTAAGACATGTTCCGCCATCTTGAGCAAGGGTTCTTCCATGCTTCTGAGCAATCCGATGACAATAGCATGTTCTGCTTCCTGCAATGCGATAAAGGCATTTTCGACTTTATGAAATGCCGATTTTAAGTCATTTTTTTGGGCAAATGTTGCTGCAGCATCTCCATCATCTCTGGCAATGTTGATCTTTTTGGTGGCGCTAATCTGATCAGGCCCCTCTGGTATCGCATTTACATTGGGTTTCAATCGATAACCAAGAAAGTTCATAGTTTCACCGAAATACTGTATTGCTATTGCTATCTCTTTGTCGAAACTAGCATTATCTGCTCTTGCACTATTGGCATCTTTGAAAGCCGACACGGCTTTTTTTACTTTCTTTTCGAGTGTTTTTTTTCTGGAACTCGACAAGTGCAAGCCCATCGCGAGCAATGTTTTTGGATATTTTTCCAATTTATCCATTACTGTTTTCTTTTCAAAACCAAATTGAGAGTTTGATGATGAAAGTCCAGCAGCTGCTTCCTGTAAGCATTCAAATGCAATTTCTACTGATGACAAAGCTTCGGACAATTGATCTTTTTTGGTTAGTTTTTTAGTCTGTATAGCATAATCAAATGCTTTACTGGCTTCAAAGAGAGCATGTTTTCCCCGAGCTGTACTCTTTATGTCTAAAAGTCTTAAGTTTACCCCAGTAAAAAGTAAGCCACCAATTGCGTATGCATACATATTTATTGACACACTGATATTTTTTGCAAACAAACGTTTATCCAACATATTCTTTTCAGCCTCATTTGCCTTTTGTACAGCCAAATTTACATCAGCAACCAACTTTTTTTGATTTGAAGGCGTTAAATATTTNTTCATGCTTCGTACGTCTGATGCCATGTTGCGCAACGTGGTTATAAATACATTATTGTTAAGAGATTCAGTTGATGAAAATGGCGATGCAGCTTCCTTTAGTGATAAAATTGAAAGCTTTAGATTTGACAACGACATAGACCACTTGGTATATTTTGCGAATTCCTTGGACTTTGTTGCGCCAATCTTTGCTTTACCGACTTCACCCAACGCCCTTTCTCGTGTATCTGAACGTGATTGATCCTTAAGTTTTGAATCCAGACCAGGCACCATTGCATCCAGTATTGCATTTGTTAAGTATTGTATTGTGTAGCTAAAATTTGTCTTAAATACATCAGGCGTGGTAGATTTCCAATCTTCTGCAATTGAAATACTTCTCTCGGACTTGGTAAGGAGTGTTTCAGCTTTGTGTAGATATTTATTTGGTAAAATATCTTTCATTGCACGCAACGTTGCTGTTATTTTTTTTACGTCAGATATTGCTTTATTTTTGTTAAATGTCTCAACTGAATTACTTGCGTTTTTGGCGATGACAAGTTGTTTAACGGCAATGTTAATATTTACCAAACCCAGACCTTGTGCAGATCGTTGTTTAGCTAACATTGCATTTGTTTCCGCAATACGAATAGAATTAAGAGCTTCGAGACGCTGATTGTTTTCAGTTTGATCTTTTAGTTTTAATTTTAATATTGATGCAAATCCAATCACCGCATTTGCATAAGCAACCTGTGAATCTTCCAACATCCCGATAAACATTTTCTTGCTTCTCACCTCAGTATTGGAGATAGCATTATTTGCGTAGTCTAACCCTTCCGAAATTTTTTCCATCCAAGGCTTGACTTTATCTCCAGTAATGCCTTTTGCAAATGCTTTCATAGTGTCACCTATTCTCAAGGATTCACTACCAAGGGCATTGTGAGCTGGCGACACAGCTGAGTCGAGTTCAGATTCTGCATCTTTAGTATTCTTTTTGGCTTCAAAAATATTAGATGCTGAAGTCATTAACTTTGCTGATCTCATCGCCTTTTCAATTTTTGACAATGCCGTTGTTACGTATCCATTTCTTGATGGTATTCCTTCAAGTGCCTCCTTGTATATGTTACACTGCCGTCTTACAATATCTACCCTTGCTCTGAGGCTGTCTAACTCGGTGGAAGACTTGAGCGATTCCGTTGTTTTCTTACTCTGAGCTATAGTTTTCTTTGCCTGACTTTTGATTTGCTCCATTTCATTTTCTTCATGCCCAAGCTCATCACGCATCCTGGTGATCTGCGCTTGTAGCAGTTCAACATTATCGTTGTTTGTTCGACTGAAAGTATTTAACGAATTCAACTGATTATCAATAGTATTCAATTTCTTACCGACACTGAGAGACTGTGCTTCTCTTACTTTCGTTAGAATCGCTTTTAATTCGATGAGCAACGCCGTTATCTCTTTATCTGTTTTCTCCAAATCACTTCTCGTCTCAACCCTTTTGAGCTTTAGTTTGGTGTTTTCAAGTGATTTACGTACACTTGCAATTGTATCGTCATTATCTGCACTTTCCGCCGCAAGTTCTTTCATAGCTTCTTCAGTTTCTAGAATTTCTTTTCTGATTCGTGCGATAAGTGTTGTTTTTGATTCTTCTTGTACCACTTTTGCGATTGCAGTCGCCTCTTCTTTGGTCACTCCAGATATTAGCTGATTTTCGGCTCTAGAAGCAGTAGATTCTTCAACGAGCAACTTACTCTGTTTTAAGTCCTTTACTGTAGTTTTTAAAGATGGCAAAGTTTTGACAATTTTATTAATTTGAGCCTGAGTTTCAAATGAAACACCACCGTTATTCTCTTGACTAAACTTCAATTCTGTTTTTGCACCCCATAGTTCATTCTGCATCATTTGTATTTTTGTCTTTGTTGATAAATGTTTAACGTAAAGTCCTGTAATTATCGCAGATACGGCGATAGCACCGATCGTAATAGCTAAAAATAAACTTTTAGAGATACCCATAATTTGTTTTTCTTTCACACCATTTTCATATTCTTTTGATTGCACTGATGCCCCAGTTTGTACTCTTTGATCCAAATTGGCTCTTTGTGCATTTACAGCTTGTCGAGGGTTATACTTTCTACTCTGTGTGCTGTCGATATGTTGTCGGTTTTGAACGCCTGGGATAGGTCGAGTTTCAACCGACGCGTGAGCAACAGCAAGAGGGTTTGCTTGCTCACCTCTATATGTAGCTCGAGGAGAGAGGACATGGAAATCGTTTTTGTCTGAAACATTCATGTTTTTAGTAATCAATCGTTGTCGCAATTTGGGAAAAGACTCTTGTATTATATAGTAACAACGTTATGTGGGGGACACTAAAACTTAACCGAAATGAATGAACAAAGATCCAAAAAAAAACCGCCGAAAAAGAAACGGCAAAATAGAAACGCCGCCGGATTTCGATTGTTGGCCATCAGATCCGATCGCGATGGCCACTTGAGTTGAATTCTTGCTTATAAATGTTAGAGTGACACAGAGCCAAACGAATTATCATTTGTCTTTTGAGGAATTGACCGTTTATATTTTATACTGTATTGTTCCATGTCTTCTTCAAGTTACGAAAAAGATATTTTAATGCCTGTAACTTTGATCTTTCTCGCAACGGGTTTTCTTTTGTCAATTAAAACTTTAGCTTATTTTCTCCATATAGATTACAATAGAATCAATGAATACGCAGGAGTGACTTCATTTTGCTTCATGGTATTATCCACGATTATATATTCTTTAGCGAAGGATGCCAGTAATGGAGATCAATCAGGTGGTTGTTTATCACTTTCAGGAATCTCTCCGGTAGTCAAGGATAACCTAATTACATATCTCATGCGTACTTTGTTTACATTAGCCTTGGTATCTTGCTTTCTTACTGGGAAAACATTGATGTTAACACTATTGCTTCCACTTTTATCCATTGGATATTGGATATACAATGTAAACTTACAGAGGGAAACGCAGTGGCGGGGAGCCGTGGGATCAAAACAAGTCAAAAATACTCCTAATATTAAAGGAGGTGACACTCAGCAGAAAATTCGAACTTTGTTAACTACGAAATTTGGTACAAATTCTGTATTGAAAATTTCCGGGTTAAAACTACAGCAAAAAAAACAGAAATAAAGTCATCTAGATTCCTGATATAGTTTGTTGATATTTCTTTATAATTTTTAATAACATTCGTCAAAACTGNCTGCGTAATAAGTTAATAGTATCAACTTCAAAATGAATTTGGTTTCAATATTGTTTTACTGTTCATCAATAAATTCATCCGCTTATGATGATCATGTTGTGCCCGTTTTGATGCTGCTGATAGTTTAGATATAGTAGATATCATTGACGTAATTTCATCCGTAATACCAAATGTGTGTTTTCGAAGAAGAGGAAATGAAGATTGTACACTTGATTTCAACCCAAGTGGTATTTCAGTTGCAGATGTTTGTGGTTTGACTTGAACAGTAGTCATTAAATTAGGCACAGTCTGTTGGCCTGTCGCTATGACCTTTACAAATGAAGATGTATCTTTTACAATAGGGTAATCTTTTGACTCACGAGTCTCTTTCACGTTATTTGTTTCATTTTGCTTTATATTAGCCGAATTATTCAAAGCACTATTTAGTTTCACATTATGCGAATCATCCAGTGCATTTACTAATTTTATTGCAGCAGCGGGAACATCCTTCAGATCATTTTTCAGTGTTTTGATTTGTAATTTTATATCTTTTGACTGATGATTGAGATTCTGTGTCACAGACTCCACAGCCTTCCATCGACTTTCCATCTCTAAAAAATCGTTTGTTGTCTTTTCATTTAAATCTCTAAGTTCCTTAATTGCAACATTATTTTGCCTTTCCATAGATTCAGAAATTTCAGAAAGTTCTTTCTTTAAATATTCTTTCACAAACTTTGAACTCAATTCATCATTTTTTATATCTGTATTTAACTTCGCTTCTACGTTCGCCGCATTGGTAGCAAGTATGGGGGATTTTACAGTTGATGTTGTTATGAAATCTTCAAATGAATTTTGAATATCTTCAAATTTTTTTCCCATTGTCTCATTTAATTTCAGACTTAATTCTATGAATATTTTATTCATTTGATCATTCATTTTATGACTAATATTTTCTACATTTTGCAATAAAGTTTTAGAAAGTTCGTCTTTTAACTGTTTTTGTACTTGGATTACATCATTTACTTTGTTATTATTTTTATCCATTTTTTTTTTCAGAATTTCGTTACATTGCTCTGTGGAATTTAAGTGCAACATTTTTATTTCATTTGATAATTTATCTAAATGTATATTTAGTTTGTCCTCCATGGAAGATCTATTATGTATTATCTGTTGTTCTAAATATTGAAACTTTTCCTTACATAAATTAATAAATTGTCGACCACGTCTACGAACATTCCATAATTTACGCCACCATTTTTGTATGCGGCGAATACACAAAGATTCTTTTATTCTTCTTAATTGAGCGACAAACGGAGATAAATCTGTCCCTGCACCTGTCTGTACATCAGTATTTAAAGGGACCAATGTCATCGCTGTCGGATGACTTTGAAATGAATATTTCATATGTATTGGTTTCATCTGATTTGTATCGGTGCCATTGTTAGTATCTACCGATTTGTTTTCATTTAATACATTTTCTTTCAAATCTGGTGAATTATCTATCAGTTTTTGTATTAAATGAAGTAATTGTTTCTTATCAATCAAATCACAATCAACATTTGATAATAAAAATCGAGTTCGCATGCTTTGGAGAACATTCTGAAATACAAATTGAACATTTGAAGTTCGTGCAAGGTTGGGAATCCGAATAATAATGCTTCGAGGTAATTTAATTTTTGCATTTTCATCAAAATATTGCAATGCAATTGCTGGAGGATTAAACTTCAATCCATACATGACTGGCATTGATAGTGATATATTTTTATCCTTTTTCGTCGTATTATTTGAATTGTGATACTTATCATCTTGAACTTCAATGCGATTACTAAAATCAAGATTATTTGATACTTTATCGATGCACGACTTATACCCGCTTATAACGGGGGTGTAGTTAAGGAGTTTTTCTACAAGATTACGAATTTGTCCTTTGTCAAACTCATAAAATGGACCAAACTTTTTCTGCAATCGCCAAAGTATTTGATAAACGATACCGTCTTTTTCACTACCTCTATGTATACCTGATAGCACCATATCAAACGTTTTTAAGTGTTCAGGTTCAGTGTTATGTACATACTGCAACACAACTGTAGGTGGATTATACTTTATCGCAAATGCTTTCGCGACAATATGACTATTTCCATATTCCATATTATGTTGAATATTAGAAACCGAAGCTGGCATAGTATTTACTATTGACATTGAATTATCTAAAGAATTATGAAATATACGATTGTCAGATCCCCAAATACAAGCGTTTTCATTTGCTTTATATCTCCTTTGTTTAGTATATTCCTGTAAACGTGTAAATGTTTCATAAATTGGAGTTTCACTAAGAAACATATCATGTTTAATCCATCGATGCTCCAGAATTTCAGCAGTGCTAATACGGAGGGTAGGGTCAATATGAAGCATTCGACGAAGCAAATCTTTTGCTGCATTCGAAATACATCCAAATACAGCATCTGTCATTACTATTTGCCCTCTACGAATATTACTAAATAATTCATTTCGGGATTTCCCATGAAATGGAGGCGAACCAGCGAGTAAAATATACAATATTACACCAAGACTCCACACATCTCCAGCTACAGTGTATTCTCTATTTCTTAATATTTCAGGAGAAATATATGCTGGACTTCCAACTATTTTAGTGCCTGTAACACAATCGTTATTTAGCACAGAAAGACCAAAATCAATTATATGTAGCGAAGAGTGTATCGTATTTGATTCATACATTACATTTGAAGGTTTGATATCTCGATGAATAATTCCATTTTCATGCAGTTTTTTCAAATTATTTGTTATTTCAAAAATTACACCAGAAACAAATTTTTCTGAGTAAGGCTTTGCCTTTGTTATCCTATCTAATAATGTACCTCCTCTCATCAAAGGTGTAATTAGATATAATTTTTCAGAATGTTCAAACCAATCTACAAACCTGCTAATATTCTTATACAAAGACTGTTGTAGATACAAAAGTATTTTAATTTCATTCATAAGAACCTTTTGTCTTCGCTGGGCGTCAATAGAATTATCACTTTTGTATGACTTCATAACCTTCACAGCAAAATCTCTACCTGTAGTTGATTCTGTTCCATACCAAACTTTAGAAAAACTCCCATTTCCTATAATCTTTTTTAAAATATATTTATCGTTGATGACAATAGGAGTTGTTTCAATATTGTCTGGTTCAAATTTAGATTCACGGCGAGCTTCAGACAAGTTTTGAGATGCATATTTAGATTTTATTCCATGATCCACAGGCTGATACGTATCACCAGAGTGACTATCTCCTGATTCAAAGCTGTCGGCTTCATAACTTGCTTTTTCAAAAGACGAATTGTTGTAATCGTCTGTAGCTTGACTCGAATAACTTTCTTCACTCTTGGTCGATTTGTCAGATGATAATTGTGGTACATCATAATTTCCCACATGAGATGTTGTTGTACTATTAAATTCCATGTGCTGTTGAATTCGAGATGTTGTAATGTATTGCAGAGATCCTCCGGATGAGTTGTCCGATCCTAAACTTTCTTCGAAAGAATTCTCCTCGAAAGAGTCACTTTCAAAAGACGATTCTCCATAGAAAGCCTGGCGTTTATCACTTTGGCGTTGTTCACGCTCTAGTTTTGATAACGAAAGACTATCAACACTTGTATCCATAATGTATTTTGTTATGCCAGTACACAAAAAATTTACTAGCTGTATTCAGTAGTAAGCGTAAGCTATTATTGTACTGTTTTGCTTTGGTTTGTACGAATAACGGACCAAAAAAACGGACAAATCGAAATCAAATCGAAATGCAAAACAATTTTCTTCGTTGTCAACGCAACATCGACAAGAATATGATTCGCTGTGACACATTATAATATCTTCCTGTCTTGATATTAAAGTCTTGATTTGAGTTATTTATTCCCATGTCAGAGAATAGACCCACAAAAAGAATGCGCCTGGAAGAAAAGTCTGCCTCTAAACCGAAGAATGCATTCGATTTCATGAAGTCTGCGTCTATACGAAAAAGTGGAGTAGTAGGTGTCGGTAAACCAACGTTCAATTGTTGTAAACTACCAGAGCATTGGTCGGCACACTGTGTGAAACTATCCTCTGGAAAGAAAACAAAGTCAACGTGCCTCGTACGTTGGTTTGAAGGTTCAATAGATCAGTTGACACATTCTTCAAAGTTACATGAGAATGTTTTACCGATAGCTGCGTTTGATTTTGATGGTTGCATCTGCAAGGGCAATTCATGGAGCAAGGTTCTTCCACCACTATCTATACCCCGTGATTTAATGCCTGGTGTAAGTGAAAGTTTACACACTGTAGCATCTGCTGGTTACCAAATTGTGATTATTAGTAATGGTGCTAATATTGCAGGCCGTGGTAAACACCCGGACGAGTTGTATGTTTTATTTTTTTTCAATTTCGAATTTTGTTTTGTACGAAATTTCGTACCTAACGAATTTTTTTTGAAATATTTTTCCAAAATACATGAAAGGTTCTTTACGAAAAAAACGCATTGATAGAATTGAAAAATCTATATCTGAAAAAGTGTTTCGCATGGAATCTATTTTTAATCATTTAAAATTACCATGTCCAATTCTTTTTCTTGTTGCAACTAGCAAAGATGCATTTCGGAAATGGAGTTCCCATGAAATCAAAAATAAAAAAGTTCCTGATAATTGTACTGATTGTTTGACACGTGGCAATCACCCATTATGGAAACTGCTCAGTTTATTATTACCAAAATACTTACAAACAAAGCGATATCCTTGTATAGAAAAGAGTTTTTATGTTGGTGATGCTGCGGGAAGAGATGACGACCATAGTGATTGCGATAAAATCTTTGCGGAAAATCTTGGACTTCAATTTTGGAATAATACGGAATTCTTTGGTCAACTTGGTGCTTTAGGTGCTACAATGCTTATGAATTCAAAAGAAAAAAGTGGCGAGAAAGGAGGAAAAAAAAATGAAACTCAAATAGAAAGTACCGAGAAAGAAAACAAAGGAAGTAAAAAAAAATGAAAAACAAATAAATTGGAAAAAAAATCCATATAAAAAAATCTATTGAAAAAATATAATCAAGAATAATATGCATCTTTTGATTCATCCCATACTCCACGTATCAATATACTTATTTTAAGTCTAGTTTTAACTACGTTTGCGGTAAGACAAACCTTTAAACGCCGAAGAACTTGTAAATCAATAGTGTTATTACTACTAACAATCTCTGGTTTTTCTTTTGTGTTGTCTTGTTTTTCGTTTCTTGTTTTGTTTTCTTCATTATCAACACTACTACTTGAAATATCACCCAGTAGTCGAATGAGACATCTTTGATGCTCAGAACCTGTAAATCCAATCAATTCAGCATCTGGCTGAATATCTTGCCAAGTCACTTGTTGATCATATCCAAATTGTGGCATAAAAATACGGAAATACTTTTCACCCATACTCAGAACAATCCCCAACGTCTCCACAGGATTACCACTACGGTATTTATTACGCAGCCATACGGCAAAAAATACTTTATCACTTTCATCTTGAGCTGATTTTGAAGCAGTTTTTTTTTCATTGCAGTGTTCAGCAACCTTTTCAATATCATCAATAGAACGCCCAATATGCTGATACGCCAATGCAATCATCTTTTCATTCGTAGATTCATCATTATGACCACTTTCTTGATTAATTTTTAACAAATTATTTAATTCAGAATTATTAGAACCAACATCTATTATGAGACTTAGTGCACGATGAACCATTATATGTATTTTGGAAAAATATTTGAAAAAAAAACCCCGTTAGGTACAAAATTTAGTACGAAAAAAAATTCGAAATTGAAAAAAAATAAAACATACATCCGCATACCGACGAATTGGCGATGTAAAATGAGTGTAATATGGAATATTTAATGCATAATGACGACGAGAAGCTGGATCCATTTCAGAACCACATCTAAAATACTGCGCTTCTTGCATGGGTTCTGTTGCGAGAACTTGTAAACACGAATCAAGCATTGGATCTCTTTCATGTATTTTGGAAAAATATTTCAAAAAAAAAAAACTTAAATTTGTTAGGTAC
>LT636040.1:0-20190 GCA_900128565.1 Stramenopiles sp. TOSAG23-6 | reverse complement strand
AGATTATTGGTGGTATTTTTGTTTTTATTCAAAAGATGAATGATGTTTACTTTTACGTGATAAATGTGTTTATTTATTTTAAATACTATGGACATATTGTGCAGATTATTTACAGTATTTTTGTTTTTATTCAAACAATGAATGATGTTTGCTTTTATATGAAAAAAATGTATATTTATTTCAAATACTATTGACATGTTGTACAGATTATTTAACGTATTTTTGTTTTTATTCAAACAATGAATGATGTTTGCTTTTATGTGATAAAGATGTTTATTTATTCCAAATACTATTGACATATTGTACATATTATTGCTTGTATTTTTGTTTTTATTCAAAAGATGAATGATGTTTGCTTTTACGAGAATAATAATGTTTATTTATTTCAAATACCATTGACATATTGTACAGATTATTTGCAGTATTTTTGTTTTTATTCAAAAGATAAGTTATATATTATTTATCATTCTACCTACGAGATATTTTTCCATATTATTCACCTTCGCCACCACCTCCACCTACTGTTGGGAGTCGATATCCACAGTCACGAATATTACCTTTTTTCCCAGCACCATCTGATGCGGCATAACCAACAGCGCAATCACACTCGCCAGTGGTGTAATCGCAAAGGCCATGGTTACCACAAATAACATTTTCCTTGGTTCCTTTAGTAGTCTCTTCGACAAGTACACTTGTTGAATTAACAAAATTCGAGTCTCTAATTGATACCCATCCAAATTTGGAACCTTCAAACTTTACATCAGGCAAGTCACCATAATCGCGTTCAAATGTCAGACTAAAACTGCTGATAGCTTCTTCGGGGCATAATTTATCGTTGGTTGTATGAACTGAAATTTTGACACCGTCTGTAACAACTGTTGATAGTTTGTTAAACTCATCTATGACATTTTGAGCTGTGCTAGTTTTAGTGAAAAAGGGTGTACTTTGCTGCCGAAAAGTAAGTTTAAATTTACAGTCCTCCAACACATATGAAGTTTGGCCTGCCGAATCTATCAAAGTGTTTGTTTCACTTGGAGGATTTGTTCGTAAGCCATATTTATATTCATATACACCATTAACCCTTGGGTTCTCCGTCCAACTTGAATTTTGATAAACACCATTCCGGGCTTTCAATACACCCGTGCAACTGGAATTACTGTGGCATTCATGCAAGGCTTCATGAAGGGTATCGTACAGATCATCGGTTGATGTCGCCAGGGATGATGTGTTTATGGCACTACCCACCACAAGATCGGAACTGCCAAGACGTTTACCTGATTCTTCGCTGAAGCAGCCTCTGCTGCTTTGCGTTCCACATGTAATTTTTTGTACTTCATTTTCTCCAAGGGTATTAATGTCATCTGTTCTTGGACATTCACGATCGGCACAACCAATGCCAGTGTAACCAGCGTCACAATGACAATGTTTGATTTGATCAAAGTCCCAAGTACTTTCATTATTTGGCACTAAACCATATGAAGCATTTTCAATTAAGTCACCATTGTTGTCTGAAAATTTTGCTACATCTTTCATTGTTAGACAGGTACCATGACCACTACACATACCAAGTTCGGAATTGTCTTCACTGACCGCACAAGCCATAGTTTGGCATGCATCTCCTTCAAAGCCATCGAAACATGAGCACGTTCCTGTAGTTATGTCACAAATTCCTCTATTAGAACACTCCATTTGTCTGTGTGAATTATCGACTCCTTCCGGTGCACCAAACCAAGCCGGTCCCTGAGGACATGTACGCTCGTGACAAGACGCACTAGTCCAACCATTTTGACAAGTACATACATACTGGGGTGAATCACTACATTGTCCATGTCCTGAACATCGCGTCTCTCCTGGACAATCATAAGGTGATATACCTGTTTGTGTATCGCCACAATCACCTCGAGTACCGGAAGATATAAAGGGATAAAAACACGTACAAATTCCAGTTGTATAATCACATGTTCCGCGTCCTGCACATTGAGATTCCTCCTTTGTTCCCATTACAGCCGAAGATGTCTGAGTATTACCACTTTGCCCCTTAATATCAAGTGTCGTGCTTGTACATTGGCTCCACTCGTTTTGTGTATCACACGCAACTTCAACTATAGGACCACCTTCTGGCACTATAACTCGAAGGGGCGGTAGATCTCCATACTGTTCGGTGAACTCGATTTCGGCAATTTGTGCTTCTTGAGATGCTCCAAATCCATTAGGGTCATCATGTGAACAGATTTGGTTCATTTCTGTATTCTTGAACACAACTCCAACTGAGCCAATTGTTTTGAGCTCTTCCAATTTTTTGGTAAATTCATCCTTTGTATCTTTAAAATATATTTTTCGAGTCCACTCACCCATGAACCCAACATAAAAATACGTCTCTGCGCTTGGGTCCATATCACCATCACACTTGATTAACTGCTTTTCATTGACTTGTCCAGTTGTCATTTTGTCATCACCTGTAGGGCATATACGAAGTAAACAGTCAGAACCGAACCAACCTTCATCACAGACACAACCAAAAATCATATCTTTATCCCAGTGCGAATACTGCATACCATATATATTAAGAGAGTTATCTTCTTGCGATAGACATCTACCGTGTCCACCACACAAAGGCGCACCAGGGCACCTAAGTTTGTCACACGCTACACCTTCAAAATTAGGAAGGCATATACACTGTCCTGTGTTTGTGTCACAGGTGCCCCTGCCCGAGCAGACGGAAAGATTGTGAGCATTATCAGGACCAATTGCATAATCAGACCAGGCTTTCCCTTTTGGGCACGTTCGATACTCGCATGCTGGACCTTCGTAACCTTCCCAGCATTTACAGACCTGTCTGTCGCAATATCCATTATGAGAACAAAGAAGACCCGATTCCTTGTTTACGTAGCACCCGAGACTGGTTGGAGTACTAAGCAATGATATCAAAAGAAAAAGAAATTTCTGCATCGTAAATCTTGTTTTTATGTATAAAAACAAGTATAAAAACAAGTTGCCGTTGGTGTTCTGTAACGACCACCTATCACTTTGACTTCCGTTTCCTTGAAAAGTAGCCGTTGGGCAGATTTTTTGACAAGTGAAGAAAGGACACCAGCGGCGCGCAAACCTGTCCATAAATTAAACACACGACACGAAATCCTTGACTTCAGATCGATCGCGATTTGTCATGAATATTTTGACAATCATAAAACGTACTACCTGAAGCCTACCTGAAGAAGTTGAAGTGAATACTATTAATACACACACTGTAGCTTCGACCTGGTAACCTATCTACTTTTAATAGCTAGCTTGTTAGTAATAATCATAGAGCCTATGATAATCAATAGCATTACAAATTAGTGTAAGTCATAAAATTGCTTGGATACAGCGCTCAAGTATGCTGTACAATTTCTATATCTTTAACCGACTTGGAGATTGTCTTTATTACAAAGAATGGAATCGACCCAAGTTTGCGTTTCGTGATGAGCCTGAGCAGGATAAAAAAATGCTTTATGGTCTACTATTTTCGTTCAAAAATTTTGTGGAAAAAATTGCGCCTGTGCCACCTCTAACTGGTATGCGCACACTTCGTACAAGTAAATACACAATGCATTTATTACACACCCCTTCAGGACTTCGCTTTGTGCTAAACTCTAGCAATGAAAATGTAAATATGCAGTCAAATCTTCAGTATATTTATGGTAAAATATATGTAGAGAATGTCGCAAAAAATCCACTATATGCTGGCGGTGAGGTGACTTCCAGTCGTTTTGCGAGATTACTAGATGATTATGTGAAGAGTATTCCGGCGTCACAGAATGGACAATCTGTATTGAGAACTTGAAGNCAACGGCTGAAATTTTTTAGTGTCATTTTTGAATCTCGAGTACAATATATACACATAGTGCTAAGATAATAAGTTTAACATTTTGGTTTATATTTATCAGTAAATTGAATAGTCATAGATTTTTTAGTAGTAAGTGAATCCAATCAAGTAGAAGTTACATTTTTGATGAATTAGGCAAAATTTTCTTCAATAAATTCATATTACGCGGTTTTTCTATATATATTACTACACGTACTTTAATAGTTAAATAAAAAGTTCTAGTCATCATGGTTGGGACAATTTTGAATTTTTAGTGTCTAGACCTAGCTAGTATAAAGAAAATAATATGTGTAATCTATGGCTGTAAACGCAAATTGTAATACCAAAAACCCAAAAAAAAAGACCAAAAAAAAAGACCAAAAAAAAAATTTAAGCACAGGAACAGGACAGAGAGAGAGAGAGCAAAGATTATAAATTATTCTTCTTTCTCTCTCTACAATCTAATAGTATCCACGGTGAAATTTCATTGAATAGTTGTTCAATGAATCCAGGTAAAAGCCATACTTCACTTGCAGAGCAAGCCTGGAAACTTCAAGTACACATGGATGCTGTTGCAGCCAGAAGAGCGGCTGCACAGGGTAATACAACGCAAGTGTGGGGAGGTCAGCAGTCTTGGAATCCTCCGTCACAACCAAACTTTTATGCACCAGAAACTGATGTAACAAGACGCAAACGCGCCCCGTCAAGCGAAATATATGATAAACCAACTCAATTTTCACGGGTTGATACACATAGTGTACCAGTTGAGGTATTCCACCAGAATTGGACCACGAATACCCAAAATGGCAACTCTTTGCGAAATCCCCCAACAGCTGCTGCAGTCGCAGGAAGAAACTTACACAGTACTGCAATGCAGGACTCTCCACCAACATCACCTGCTCTTCTACAGAGAAAGGGCTTATAATAATAAATAAATAAAAGTTTAGTTCTGAGTGGGAATAAGTAAAATACAATTTTTATTCTTTCACTATAAACTCAATACTGAAATCGTCAATAGTGCCTCAATAAAAATGTCCCGAGCTTTTACACATAGAGAACAACTATTATTCACGGCCACCATATAATCTGAACATGTGTAACAATGATCGCATTGTTGATGCATCTAAGGTTGATACTGATTTCTTATTTACCACACCGACATTTAAACTAGCGAGCTTTAATTCTTCTTTTGAAGCACTTTCTATATACTCTGCTGTCAAACTTGTGGTGTTGCAGTATACAACTCGAGCAACACCATGATAAAGAGCAACACCTTTTTGAAAAACTTGTTGTTCATTACTTGTCCATTTATCAGTGATACAGAGGAAATGCTTTCCTTCTCGCTTTGCGTTACATATAACTCTTTTCAATTGTTTTGCTTGGGCTTTTCTCAAACTGATATCTTTTTCCCATTTTTTTAATCGGTGTAGGTACTCAGAATATTTTGACTCGCATCCTTCTTGTTTCAATAATTTGTTAATTGCATTATCTAGAACACGTGAACGTATAGGTGGCTTGGTTGTTGGTGCACGACAACAAGGACAAGCTCGTTTGTTTTCAAGCGTTTTTACAATACACGGAGCACATATATTGTGGAAAAATATTTCCAAAAAATAATGTTAGGTACAAAATTTGGTACGAAAATAAATAAATTTGAAAAATTTGAAATTCAATTTTGAAAGCATACATAGTGAATGACCACATCCTAGGGTGTGAGCTTGAAGTAAATAATCCAAACATATCGGGCACGTCAATTCTTCTTGCAAACAATTAACTTTGACAGTACCTTGGGGAAGCACAGAAGAAAAAGGAACTAATGCAGTGCTTTTAGTTGATAAATCAACATTTTTCTGTGAATTTAGTGAGACTCCATCCCCGCAAATCCCTGTAGCTATCGCGTTATCACCTTCCTTCGTTATTGGTATTTCATGTTTTTTATGTATATTCATCGTATTTGAAACAATGCATGATGTATCAAGTCTAGGACGCTTCGAGGAAAGATCAATCTTTTCAGTAAGTGGCCGCTTCCGACGACTTGAAGAGCCCGTTGTCGGGAAAGAATTTCTTTGAAACATATTTTTCTTGCTATTCTTTTCCTTATATTCGTTTGTTGATATATTATCTTCATCTTGATTAGAGCAAACTTTTAAAAATACATACTGATAATCAGATTCAATGTTGTTTTTATGGGTACCGTAAGGGAGAGTGCCTCCCCCACCAAAAGTCACTATGTCTCCATGAGACAGAGTCGCCTCAGCTAACTTAATAGAGTTGACAAACATACCATTTCTACTATTATTATCTTCAATCTTCCACCATACAGTACTCTTAGAAACTTCCAGTGATGATTTACTATTTAAACTGTTGATACTATTGCCAATTAAAGTATTATTCTCGGAAATCTTTTCAGATGCTTTAGACCGAGAAAGTATTGCGTGAACTCTAGAAATCATTAGGGGACCTCCTTTAGAACTAAAGACAACATCAGCTGAAGACCGACTCCTTCCAAGCTGTATTGAATGAATTTTTTTAAAATTACTTGCTTCGTTAAGTTACACAAATTATCTGAAAAAATAGGTACAGAAACGAAGTGTAATCGAAGTAACAACAAATGAAGATAAAAAAAAGTTTAAGATAAACAAGAATGAAGGAGAAAAATGATTATTTGTATGAAAACAATAACTTACTTTAAATGAACTTTTCCCACTACTATGAAGATGAATGATCTTTGGTTCAACTTTTGAATTGTTATCTCGAAGTACCAACTGGTGGAGACAAGAAGTATTCGAGCAGATTGGAGTTTGAACTTCAGAAGACATATTGAGTATTAGCTATCGTTATGCAAACACAAAAAACAACAAATTCAACCACCTGGATCAACGACAGTGATACTTTGTTGTCTATTTGAGTTTCTAATGCTTCAAATGCGAAAATTTGTTGGACAAATCTGAAAGAACGAAATTATGAATGTCGTTTTGAAGAAATTCTCTCTTCACTTTCTTTTTTGTTTGAATTGAAAGAATTGGCTTTATGGCCAGATTTGAATGATTTGAATTATTGCCGATTGGTACAAAATTCTGTAACAAAATTTGGGAATCTGGAAATGAATTTTCAAATTTGCTTTTCGAAAAAATTCAAATTTGACAGTGAAAATTACAAACCTGCTTATCGCCATCGAAGATTTCGAAATTCGAGAGAGAGGAATCCAGAGGATACGTTTTTTTTCCTCGATAAATATAGAAGAAGATACTCTGAGAGAGATTTCATTTTCTCCAATTACTTTTTCTTGAAAGTCCCAACAGAGAATTAATAAATATATACAAGGCTTGCTAGAAAATGTTAAAGTTGAGCTATTTATTAGCAATTGTTATTGTGCGACGAAATATGGTTGTTTCCGCTGAAGATAATGAACAAGCAGAGACCCCGGCTGTACGTATTAGTACACTTGCTAATAAGGACCGCAGTGAAGCATGGGGATCAATAGAGCTTCTTGGTGGAGGAAGTTCATATGAATTTGTTAAGGCGTTATTCGGTTCATCATTACATTGTAAGTACGAACCAATTCGAATGTCTGAGCCAGTTAATTGTTGTGAAAAGCCAGACCCTGCTGTTGCCTCAGGTGCGATCCTTCTTGTAGACCGTGGGAAGTGTTCTTTTGCAGACAAAGCTTTTTATGCACAATCCGCCGGCGCTGTTGGTATGATACTTATAAATAGCGATCAAGCTATTCCTCGTTTACCGGCAGCATTTATGAATGTCACTGAGGAACATGAACCGGAAATTACAATTCCCGTTACGGCCATACGACAATCCGCAGGCTCGGCGCTAAAGAAAATTTTATCCAGAGAAACAATTGTCTTAGGCGCAGTCGTTGCTAAAAAGTGGTCTAAAGAAGGAACATATCTGACAGGTCCATGTAGTCAGCAATACAATGATAAACATAACATAGATGAAAAAGTCCACTATGATGGTGTTGAAATGCTCTCTGCTGACGGAGGTCTCCTCACAACAGCAGAAAATTCCAGTTTCGAATATCTCCGAGCTGAATTTGGTGGACCTATTCCAAACTATCCTACACATGCGGTCGAACTTGTTCGTTCTGAACCAATGAATGGTTGTGAAGAGTTGACGAACTCGAGTGACTTGAAAGGTAAGGTTGCTCTAATTTGGCGAGGAGGTTGTTCGTTTACAAAAAAATCTGAATACGCGGAAGCTGCTGGAGCAATTGGGGTATTAGTAGTGAATAACAGTGATGTTCTTGTTACAATGGCTGGTGGGGATATACTCGAAGATGAAGTCACAATATTTACTGCAATGATTGGTAAATCTGCTGGAGAAGAGCTTAAAGACATGGCAAAGAGTGGAATTCAAATCAAACTTAAATCAACGGATGTGATGGCTAGTGATTGGGACTCGATAGAGACTACAACACTGATTGAAGAATGGCCCGAAGATGCCGCAGCGCGAAAAGAACGGTACAATCAATTACTTTTGCTACATGATCCGTCTAAATCAACTTCTGGGCATTCAACACGCCTAGCTATGGTCAACAAAATATATGAAGAAGCTGAAGCATACTGGAATGAAGAAAATGAACTGTAAACTTCATGATGAATATTGAAATTTAGGACATGATAATATTTTTAATTATACTATTAATTAGACGTACAGATAATGTTTCTTACATAGAAAATAAAAATTGCACAATGGAAATAAATATATTTACTTCAAAATCTCTAATGATATACAACTTTTGATTGTTAAATTTTAAACCTACAATACAAGCATTCACTTTTTTATATTATTACAAGAATATATTCAAAAAACAATTCTGGCATAAATTAATTAGTTGTTTTTCGGCATTATAAAGAGACTCGGTTTTACTATCTTTACCAAAAACTGTATATAACAAACGTCTACCACACATTCGAAAAATAATCCAACCTGTACCTTCAATCTTTATATAGGTTCCTACTAAATCTTCACTTATTCCATTAAATATTGCATCAAACCCTTCAAACTGCCACTGCTTTATACCTAAATTTAAATCCTTCATTGATATTGTTACTAATTTGCCATTATCTATTTTTCTACTTTTCGGAGTTGAAAACCCGACCATCTTAATAGCACAATTGCTACCACTAAAGTATATGTAAGCTGGCTTTTTTGTTATGTCTTTCTTTGGGTGTGGCATCAATGAAACAAGTTCAGGAGACTGAAATCCATGATGAGCTAAAGAAGCATTGGCTGAATTTGCTGATATAAATGATGAAAATGGAGCAGAATGTTGATGACTTTGTCTATCTAATTCATCAACAATCATAGAATTTAGCTGCTTCGTATCTTTTCTAAGGAAATTTGTAATTTGGTTACAAAAGTCAACACTATTTCTATTATTTACTTTAAAATCAATCATCTTATCAACAATAAGTACTATAGTTATGCGAGATTCCTGATAAATCAATAAATTACCAAGTTCCGTATACTTTGGTATTTTACTGGGTGAACATAGCTCACGATGGAACACCGGATGTGAGTAAATAAGTCCATTAGAATTTAATAGAAACGGTAATGACATTTGTTGGGCATGGTGTATTAAATTTTTTAAATATGGAGAGTGTAAATAATGATATAAAATATTCATAGTATTATACGTTTCACTGTCAGTTTCAGTACCAAAAAACACATCAGGTACGTCATTATGTACTAAATGGAGGTCATACAAGAATGCGTAGTGTTTTATACTTGTAAATGTTGTTTTCATTTGATAAATGAGATATTGTGATGCTAAATATGTCACTCTGTTCAGTGAAAAGTATTTGCATGTTGAAAGCCCATGCACAAAATGCAATGGGAAGACTAAATCATTGATACTTGAACAAAATGAAGAAAATAAACTACTTCGAAGTGGTATTAGAGGTGATGCCATTTCGGCTATTTCTAATTCCTTAATCTTAGATGGTAAGTTTTCAATTTGCTTGGTTCGCTGTTCCGTTTTCGTCGCAGTTGCTAATAGAACTGCACTTTTTGCTTCTTTAGCTTTCCGAACGATTTTCCGTAAACGTTGCAGAGCAATTACTTGACTATTTAATATATTTGGAACATGAACGGCTGATGTTATACTTCCATGGAGAAGGGTGTAACGTGAATATAAACTTTTCAAAACTGCACTGAGAATTCGAGGAGAAAATCTGGTTTCTGTTGCATCATCAGATTTGGCAAGAACAGCCCCACGACGACTGTTGGCAGAACTAGTCCTAAGCGATTTTTTTTTACTGTGGCTTTCACTAGATTTCGCCACTGATATTCCTAACCCTCCAATGAATGATTTTAAAGAATTATCCGCAGTTTTGTCTGAACGATAAGAAAGTCTTCCAGAGTTTTTACTAAATTGACTGATACTAANAAAATAAGTTTTTTGTAAAACCATTACAAGCCAGACACCAGGCTCAGATTTTAAAAAGCCCCAACAAAGATTTGACGTTTCCACCGTGTGAATACAAGCAGAAGAGTCGGCAAAAGTTCGATGGAAATCTATAAAACCTGCAGCAAGGTTCACTCGCCCTAACTTGTCCTTCAAAGGTGTCTCTTTGGGAGTATAAAACAAAAGCTGAGCAGACTGTTCCAAAATGCTTGCATTTTCTCCTTCAGGAGAAAGGCTTCTATCAAATATGAAACAACAATCTATAGGAGGGTCAATTTCAGCTATGCTCATTTTAAAGGAAGCACTTATTATTGGTTGCTTTTTTTAGCTCTTTCTTCTTCTTCTTCTTCTCTCTACAATATTATATTATATTGGATAAAATATCATCATCAAGTCAAGTGTCCATCATCCGCGCGATTTCAGATTGATTTTTTTTTTTAAAGTACAGTACCGGGTACCGCACCACACATCAAATTTTTTTATTTCTTCTAGTCTATTCCTGCGTAATAATATTATTATATTTGACTTCTCAATCAAAATGGCACTTCGAGAAGTTTCAGGGAATATTCAGGTTCCACATATTGTTCCAACAATTACGAAAACATTGCCTGATTTAGATGAGAATCAGGGAGTGATAGCTGGAGGAACTCCGAAACATGATATTGATAGACCTACATATTCTGATAGAGAGATAGAAGATTTTGATTATTGTGCATCTAGTGAGACGGAACTTTTTGAACAAGTAGAAAATTCCACTTTTGATGAAGAAGCAGAAATAAGACGCAAAACCCGACTTGAGCGACTAATTCACCGAGTACGTAAACGTGAGCGTTTGGCTTCTCCTATATCACTTGCTTCACTTTCACCAAAGTCCCAAGAATTAGAACTGCTTCATCGCTGGCAAACTACTATAGACAGTTCAACTACACAACTTGTATTTTCAAACAATAATATGAATAACTCAACTCGCGAGGCTGGGGAAAATATCCTTTGTAATAAAAATCAAAGAATCAAAAACAGCACTGGCAATATTTTGAGTGTAGAAAGTGTTCCATGCAAAAAACATGAAGAAAAGCAGGAGAAAATATTTAGTGATGGTTGTCATTCACTTGTCACTGCCATGTCAGAAAATTGTGTGGTACAATAGAAACAATACTATATATAGCTACTTTACTATAAATTTATTTGAAGTTCCGCTATTACAGACTACAGCATCATCTGTTTCGTTTGAGAGCTTCAACACAAAATTATCAGGAATATTTTCTTTGTTTTTATGTTGAAAACTGTTATAAAATTATTCAACTTACACAAAACTCAAATTAAAACTCAAATTAAAATTTCTTTGTAACCCTTCCAATCATCTATTTGAGTTAATTTTATTAGATTTCTCCTTAGGGTTGCTGCATGGCACGATAACTTCTTTTTTTGAAAGAACTTTTGGATTAGGGTTAGGGTTGCTGCATGGCACGATAACTTCTTTTTTTGAAAGAACTTTTGGATTTTTCAATTTCATGTTTTTCCTTTGAACAACTGATTTTTTTGTAGACCCTGTTACACTAAAAAATGCCTGGAGATCAACAATGATGAAATTGTGCTCTTCGGCAGTACACTCACGCCATATCATATCCAATATAGTCACCTTTTCAGATTTCGTGCATAACTGATACCATTTTAACCAAGTTGAGGGCAAGGTCAAGTCTTTATAAATTTCAAGAGGAAGACATGTATTGTGAAAAAATATTTCAAAAAAAATCGTTAGGTACGAAATTTCGTATGAAAAAACAATTAAATTAGAAATTCATATAAAACATACGATTCATTTCCTCCGAACGAAATTTTTCCACAGCTGGTGATGGTCCACTCTCTCCACCGATTAAAGTCATAATTCTTTTTAATATAGCTAAACGCTCATGACGCTTTGAGCGATTCCAGAAAGAGGCTAATGTAAATAATCGAAGACGTGTCTCTGAACGAATTGACTTGAATAGGTCGAGAAATTCATCTACGGATTGTATTGGCACTTTATCTTGAAGCTTTTGCAACTGTTTTTTAACAAATATATTTTCAGAATCTCCTGCTAATCTCTGAAATTCGAGATACACTTCGCGAGCATTTCCTGGTTCTTCCAAAGCTAAGTAGGCGAGTGCTTTTCTATGGTATGCTTTTACCCATGTAGGCTTTTCTAATACTGCTGCTGTTGCATCCGCTAAAGCTTCATTGTATTGCCTCAATTTCATATGGGTAGCAGCTCGGTTGCTTAATAATTTGTGTCTGTCTTCAAATAATTTGTCGTTGGTAGCAAGTTCAAGCGCTTTTGTATACTTCGTTAGCGCCTTTGCATATTCACCACCCTTGAAAGCAACATTGCCTTCAGATCGTACAGTTGAAATATCTTGAAGTTCTGTCATACTTTTTTGTTCTCAGCGTGGAAAATGCGTTGTAGTTTTTGATCTTTTGATGAGTAGTTTCTCACAATGCTCACTGAAAAGCGAGTTGTTGACTCTTTTCGATAAAATTCAATGAATCTCAAAATTTCAATTTGTTAGAATATACTACCTCCTCAGTCCTGATCACCTCTTTTTGCTATTTGTAGTAGTTGACCTTTTTCCTTTGTAATGCCACGTGTCACAAATTTGCGAAACCGGTCAGTCTCTGAGACTCTGACTTGATCGTCTTGATTCACCTCTGTGTATTGGTGCGCTTGTGTTGTCTGCGACTAATTTTATTATTACTTTTCCCACCCACAATGCCAAAAAACAAAGGAAAAGGCGGTAAGAACAGACGTCGTGGAAAGAATGAAAACGAGGATGAAAGGCGTGAATTAGAATTCAAAGAACACGGTCAAGGTACGTCACATATACACATCTAGTCCTTCTTCCATCAGTACTGTCCAAATTTTTTTGTTTGTACTTTCACATGAATTTTGGATGAAATATTCTTTAAATTTCATCTCATCTTCTTTAATGAAACGTCATTTACCCTTTCTTTATATGCTAACCTATATTTTTGAAATTTACCTTCACTTATTACAGAATACGCACAAGTATTGAAAATGCTTGGAAATGGTCGTCTTGAAGCTTATTGCTTTGACGGAAAGAAACGTTTGTGTCACATCAGAGGTAAAATGAGAAAGCGTGTTTGGGTAGGAGTTGGTGATATTATACTTATTGGGCTTCGTGAATTTCAAGATTCAAAAGCAGATGTAATTCAGAAATATTCCGCTGATGAGGCACGTAACCTCAAATTGTATGGTGAGCTTCCTGACTCAGCTAAGATTGGTGAACTGAATGGTATTCCAGGTGATGGTAATGATGACGCAGTTGATTGTGCGTTTGATTTTGAGGCCATCTAGTTCTTTAGTGTATGATATATGACTTCAAGTATGTTTTGGTAGAGTATAAAAAATAAAATGCTTTTATTCAAGTTAAATCGCGGCAACTGTTTTTTCAACCTTAAAAATATTTCTACTATGTACTATAAAGTACAGTATTTTTACATCAACTTTGCCCTTATAGCCTTGCGTTTTATTTCACATAATTTTTCGGCATCTGCTAAAGACACATTGTTATTTGTCAAATAGATCTCTTCAAAAGACTTTTCATTGTCGTGAACAATTTCCTTCCAAATTGTTCCAGCATTGACACTTATCGTACTTTGCATACGTATAAACCTCTTTTCATTTGGAATAGGAATGTCACACAATACGGTACCATCTGGAAGATCAAGCCCTTCGAGTGAAGAATCGTACAGATTATATACAAGACAATTTTTACCTCGCAATGAAGTTGCTGAGACGTTGAATAAAACGCAATTTTCAACATTTAAGTTACCTACTGTAGAGTCCACAACAACTGAGTTGAGAGATAAGCCCTTAGATTTTGACGAGATAAGTTCAACAGAACCACCTACACTACTATCAACACCAAAAAACTTTTTCATAGCATCTGACTCAATACTGCATTGTGTGAGTTTTATGTTATTACTCATGTAGCTATGCAGCTGTCCATAATCCCACCAAAATGGTTCAGAGCCAACGTCTACCGCACCAAACAATCCAAAGTGTTGAGAATTACTCAATAATTCTTTATTCATGAAACGTTTTTTCATTACTGCAATTCTGTCCCAATGTTCACCAGCATTAGACATTCCTTTTCGTTGCATCAACGTTATATAACCACTGCGTGGAAGTGTTAGAGGCATCCACCAATGAGGATCAGAATCTAATTTACCAATTTTTGTAGATAATTCCTTCTTAAATTCCATCATTAACTCATTTAATAACGCAAACGATACAGAAAAGGATCCAAGACTGGTACCAACAGAAACAACTTTTCCCATATTTTGTAATAAGTTTGTTGCAGTACGATAATCTACTTTTTCTACTTGAGCTGCATGTATTGTGAAAAAATATTTTATGAAAAAAATCGTTAGGTACGGAATTTCGTACGAAAAAAAAACTTGAATTTGAAATTCATCATGAAATTGTACATCGCCATTGGAATTGACTGCAATCAGACCAAAAGCAGAGAGACCACGAGATTTCCACTCATTAGCACTTGGCATTGGTCCCAACATACACAAAATATCTGCATGATGAACTGGAGTATAATCCATTTTAACTGATGGAATAAATAATTGATCACCCCAAAATACAGAAAGTCTGCCAGGTCTTGATGTAGAATATGGATTATGAAAAAATATTTCAAACATTAAAAGCGTTAGGTACGAAATTTCGTACGAAAAATAAATTCGAAATTGAAAAAAAATCAAAACATACATACTCCCGTTTGTCGAATAACAGACTCTAATATTGTGACCGGGGTTTTAGTAGGTATATTAGTAGTAACTCCCTGTAAACGCACAAGACCAGGAAGTTTTACTGCAGGTTTATTGTTACATTCACTACCAGGAAGAGGGGCGAGACGGGTACCTTTGCCAGCAGTGTGGTACAAAGCTGCAGAAGCGCCTTCACTCAATAAGGTATTGAGATTTACTCCATTTACAGTTTCAGCTTTTTTCACAGCTTTTTGAAATGCATACAAAGTTCCTAGTCCATTTCCTGCACCACCATCCCAATCCTCGGTTACTACTACAACAATAGTATTAATTGGAATAATACTTCCGCGTGCAAGGTTTAAACGAAGTTGCCAGAAGTTTTCCATGTCAGTATTAGAAGTGCAGACAATAACAATGTCAAAGCCGCACGCAGCACCATCCATCAAATCAATATTTGATAATTGCATATCACAACTAAAAAGTAAACGCAGCTTTTGTAGGGCTTCGCGTTTCTTTAGCTTGCAATCTTGTATAACAGATACGCCTGAATCAGACGAGAACGTCGTCGACCACTTGAGAAAAGAAGACTCCAATGACTTCGCAGTAACGCGTTGCACAGAGATAGTATCAACACGGGACAAATATGACGTGGGTGGATTCGCAGAAACTAGCTCCCAACTTACACTATGTGATAAATCATTCATGCCTGTCATACGAATTTCCCAGATTGTTCCGTCAACAAAAGTTACGATAACATTTGAGTTGACCTTGTCATTGTTTCTAACGCTTTTTGATACCAAACCAGGAAATAACGTAGCAAAATCTAATTTTCGAACAAGACACCATACTTTGTCAACGCTCCGATTTAAAATCACACTCTCGTCAACTTGAGTGGATGTCGGAATCATCGGTATCTTGAAGCGCACCACGAGGAGAAAAGTATAAAAGAGGTTGTTTTGTTAAGATTATTGTGGAAGAAAGGTAGAACTTTGGAGGTGTACACAGAAATATTTAGTAGCCAGTCAAGTCAAGTCATCCAATTTATTTTAATTTTAGAAGATGATTGGGCAGCTAGCGCTAGGGTTAGGGTTAGTCTTTTTTTTTTCTTTTTTTTTTTATCTTTTGCGTTTTGTTGTTGTTTGTTTGACGAAGTTTGGAAAAAAGAAGAAAAAAATCGACTCGGAATCGAGGTTACCCCTTAGAGTATAGCAACAGTTGATAAAAATAAATAACGAGGTATGGTTAGAAAGAAAATTGCGTCTATAGGTTGTATATAGTCTACTATTGTTCATTCTTTGAAATGTCAAAAGGAGATGGTTTCTTTATGAATGCTTTTAAGAGAGTTCGTAGTGTTGTAATTGGTGATGTTGATGAACCGGAAAACATTAAAGCTATGGATACTTCGACTGCAACAGAAGCAAACGTAGAAATTGAACAAAGACCGATGAATACATCAACGTCGGATTCGGCAGTAGCACAACCAAAATCCAAAATGGATAATCCATTTGAATTGCCAACGTCCCCTTCACAAACACCAAAGAATACGATACCTAGAAAGGGAAGTGCTAGTAAAACACGACTCGGTTCTGGTTTCTTTTCTCGATTTGGTAGGGGTAAAGGTACAGCTACACCAGGTGTTGTTAAGTATCGAGGTGCAGCGTTTCCGCCAAGAAGGGGGGCAAGTCCTACTTCCAAGATTGTTAAAACTGGTACTGAGAGTAGTAGTCCTGGTGTCAGAGTGGTTGCCGCGGAGCCTAGTAATTCAAATCCAGATACATTTCCAAGACCAGTGATATTGAAAAGTGCGTCAACCTCGGAATCATCTATTCGCCCAGCTACTTCAGTGAGTAATACTCCACGTTCTAGTTCTCTAAATGATGTATCAGATTCACCAAGCTCTAGTGTGACAGCCTTGGCTATTTCAGCTGACGTTGCTGATCAAACAAAACGCGAAAAATTAAATTTTAGTCAAAAAGAATACAAATACGAAAAATTCGAGAAACTTTTTTCTGCAGACAATGTTGATATAAAAATACTTCAAAAACAAACTTGGAATGGCTGTCCACAAAAATATCGTGCAATGTCATGGCAAATGTTATTGGGGTACCTTCCATATAACCGACGACGACGTGAAGCAACAATTGATCGAAAACGAAAAGAATATGCAGAATTTGTACGAAAATATTACAAAACACCCGGAGAAAGAAGAACAAAACATGAACAACAAATTCTTCGTCAAATTTTAGTAGATGTGCCTCGAACTAGACCAAATGTGCCATTATTTCACCAACCGATTATTCGCCGTTTGCTTGAACGTGTTTTATATATATGGGCACTGCGACATCCTGCTAGTGGTTATGTACAAGGTATTAATGATCTGGCTACTCCATTTATTGTAGCATTTCTCGCACAACGTTTAAAAGATTCTGAAAATCCTTTATGTTGTGATGTTGAGAGTTTAGGTAAGGATTGTTGTACGGAAGTAGAAGCTGATACATTTTGGTGCTTAACTAAGTTAATTGATGGAATACAAGATCACTATACATTTGCTCAACCTGGATTACAAAAAATGGTATACAAATTGAAAGAACTAATGTGTCGTATTGACCCAAAGTTAAATGCACATTTTGAAAAATGTGGAATCGATTACATGCAATTTGCATTTCGTTGGATGAATTGTCTTTTACTTCGAGAATTATCTTTGCCACATATAATACGTCTTTGGGACGCTTGCATTTCTGAAGAAAATGGCTTCCGATCATTCCATGTATTTCTTTGTGCTGCTTTTTTGAAGCGTTGGTCTAAACATCTTCTAGAATTAGAGTTCCAATCAATGTTAACATTTCTTCAAGATATTCCTACTGATAATTGGACAATAGATGATATTGAGGAATTGTTGGGTGAAGCATATGTTTTGAAGACCTTATATGAACAAGGTGAGCATCACTTGAGACGTTAAAATGTTATTAAAATTAAATATTTGAAAAAAAAATAAAAAGAAGTTTGCCGTTTTTTAAAACTCTTTCGATGGGACTTTTCTTTGAAAATGAATGTATTTGAAGTTTGAACAGACATAAGGACGTAAAATATTAAGAAACACAAGTTAACAAAATAATAAAATAATACTATCTATTTTGTATTTTTTAATATATTCCCTATACCATTTTGATTATGAGAAGTAGGTTATACGAAATTTAATACGAAATAGAGTCAAGTAATTTCTGGCACTCATGTGATGGCGGAAACAATGCACTGATAAGTGACGTTGTTCGTTTACCACCCAAGGACGACAATCTCCCTTCTTCCCAAGCATCTCGCACACTACTAAATGGCTCACCAACAACACCTGACATCTCTACGAGAGGTTGCCACTGGGTTAACCTCATAGAAGATAGTGATACTTTTATTTCTGTCTCTATCTTTTTCCCCATACTAATTACAGACTCAAGTACGAGACTAATCGTTTTTGCCTGTGAGGGTGTAATAATACCTAAATCTATTACCATAGTAATTATAGACGTTGCAAGCATATTGATTAAAATACTGACACAACGTTTAAAAACGCCATTGGGTAAGCTTTTAATGCAAACACTCACAAAGTTTGAAACAATCTGTATTGCTTCTTTGGACAAGTTTTCAATAGATAATCGATTTTTCAATCCAGGTTGTGTTTCATTGGTTGCTAGTTCTTTCGCCAGATTAGTCACAACACGTTTAATCTGTGAACCCAAAAAATTTAACTGGCCATTCAGAGCTCCTTCACCTAACGCTCGAAGTGGAGGTGCAAGATCCACAAACGTCGCAATTGATTGAAGGGACAGGGGTAAACCATCCCTATATTTATGTCCAATATTCATGGTATGATGAGATAAATACATGCAATCATTATGAAACAGTACTCCTAGGCGAAGGGAATTTCGTCTGCCACCTTCATGGAATTGTTTGGCTGATCTTTGCATTAGTAGTGGGCATAATGATCGAAAGATATCGAACATGTCACGAGCAGCACGGAATAATACACCCGCGCTATAAGGAGGACAATCGTTACAAGCTTCCTGGAGTGTAGAATGAGCTAAGCGTACAATATCCACAGCAGCCTGTGACACAAGGCATGTAGGCAATCGAAAACAATTAATTGGCATATTTTTTTGCTTTTCATTTCTCAACGAAGTGTCATCGCAATCATGACTACGTAAGTCATATGCATTTTTAAGATCATTATTATTTTCATGTGATTCTCCCATCGTAGTACCATGAGTAGTAGTAGCTAATGTGCTTGGATCAGATCTCTCTGAAACAAATAAAGTTTTCCCTACCTTACTCTGATCTAAAATAATAGCACGCGCTTTTGATAATAAGAAATTACGACGAGAATCGGCAAAGTGTTCTTCAAAGTTTTCACAGAACAATAAAAGTTCAGACCCAGTTTGAATATCATTTGTATGATTCTTTCTTGTACCAGTGGCAGTATTATTTTCAGCAGTAGTGGAATTATTATTATCCGTATTTAGGTCCATCGATGAAGGTAGAAAACCTAGTTTAGCCAGTTTGGAGAGAAAAATTGTCGTTTGGTCCTTTAAAACCTTTTGAACTGAAACTAAATTGCTTGAACTTTGGGGTAGTGCATGCCGCATTCGCTTCAAAAGTAACGGTTGTAGTGCAGTAAAAATTCCTTGACCAACAGCAGTGACCATTTCACCATCCGAACCAAGAACATCATTTTTCAGAAATGTGAATAATTGTAAAAGATTGTCAAAAGGAACTGATATAGTATTTGACATTTTATGATCTAATTGAGTTCCTTGTTCATTTGAAGTACAATTAGTATTATTATTATCCTTTCTTACATTATTATTTCCGGGTACTAAACGAAATACGATTGAATCACGTTGGTCCTGTGAACGTTGCCAAGAACTTTGAATTGAATTAAGGTTTGGGTTATTATTTCGGGAATATGAATTTTCTATCAAAGGTTGAAGTAGATTTGTACTAAGATCAGACACCATATACTCGAGTACTTCAGAATGCATTCCAATAACACGAAATGCCGAAAAAATATCTCGAACTTTTATAGGTTTAACAAAGTGAGACATGTATTGTAAAAAAAATTAAATTCGAAATTTGTTAGGTACAAAATTTCGTACGA